>JAVFBX010167786.1:0-15038 GCA_034783855.1 Mopalia kennerleyi
GTTTGTTTGTTTGATTGGGGTTTAATGTCGTACTCAAGGGTATTTCACTTATATGACGATGGATTGTCCACTTCACAGTGTTCCTTGCTCTATTATGATGGTAAACTGGGAGGAAACCTCGTAAAAACCACCCCCGCGATTGCCGGAGCCACATCTTGTGACTCAATCATATACCTGAGGGTTGACAGACGAACTCGATCCCGTGAAGGGTAAATCGAAGTAGGCGTTAGAAAGCGCACTCGCTAACCACTACGCCACGGCCGCGGGCCATTAAGCATTGAATCTAGAGAAAAACAACCAGAGAGGCCCCTGCAAGTCGCTGATAACTTTCCCATCAATGTGCATGTATTGAGCCTACCCATTGTAAGACTGTGGTCAACCAAGTCAGTACAATAAACAACAATTCTAGAGAGATCAATGTCTACAAGAACATTCTACAGCCCATTGAACCTAAGGGCAGAGGAACCACCCACCAAGCACCTGCTGATTGGTTCATTGATTAATTAATTAACTGAATAATTGGTTAATTGATTGGCTGACCAACTAGTGTATTACACTGTGCTTGAGGTTGTTTCACTTTATAAATATGACTACTGTATACTCCAATAGTAAAAAACAAAAAACAACATAACCACAAAATGTCAAAGTGTCAGGCTCTGTTGAAAAATAAATGCTCCTTCAGTGCTGAGTAAAGATGGCATGTCAAGGTTTGGAAGATACAGAAGTAGCCAGAGGGCAGCACTCAGAAAACAATTCCAATAAACTAGATACATGTTTGTTGCTTTATTCAGAACAAGTAAGATATTTAGGATATGAACTGCACTGCCATTGTTGTAATCTAATTACAAGGCATACATCAACATCATGCAATGGAGTTTAACTGGAAAATAACAGCACACAGGATGTTCATATAAATAACATGTGCAGGAGACATTTATTGACATTAAACTACCCCTTTGACATTTCATGGGACTTTTTCCTGTTAATAAAACATGTAATTCATACGTAACATAATCATAACATGTATGTAATTTCAAAGATAAATCACACAGGCAATGGCATGTCTACATGTACCAATAAAAAACTGTTTCTTCATGTTAATGGTCCTCTGGTTTGTCTGAAGAGTAGCAATTCTTCTTTACAAAGCATTGGAGGAAGGCTAACTTTCCAACTTGAACATTTTGAAAACTCTTCACATCTTGGTTATGCTAGGGGCAATAATTGTCGTGTAGACAAGTTGCTCATAAGTTAGATCATCTTTTGGTTAAGTATGTGGGTTGTTCTCAATTGTAAAGGCGTAAAGTCTTGAGGGCGCTTTCTGTCGCTATGGTTCTCACTTTTTTGTGTCTTGGACTCTTGATATTGTCATAATTTGGTGTTTTTGCAATTCATTTTATAATTCTTATTCACTATCAAAAGTGAGTCTATTACAAATTTATTTTGCTATCATATTTTGTATGGAAGTATTGCACACTCAAAATGCTCACAAATACTTACTCTTTCACTTAAAGGAACAATAAATAGTACATGTATTCTGATGATAGTAATGATCCTAATAATGATGGTACTTGTGTGCATTCAAGACAGCTGGGAAGAGATCTTCAGATATGTTATATAGGTAAGACATGTAATCATCTGGAACTCAGATGTGTTTATTCTGAAAGCCACATATGTGATGCTTGTTGATTACAATCTGAATCCGGTCGGGTTATACTATTACTGTCCTCTTCTCAATTTCCACAAAACCCCCCAGAAAATTGTGTATAAAAAGTCCAATAATAAGGTGCTGATTAAGGGGCTTCAGCATAATGTATTTTACTATCTTTTTGAATGATGAATAAAACATGGCCTACTGTTTATATTGAAATACCTAAGGTTTTTATTTGTGAAAACATCAAGTATTTCTTTACCCCTCATGTCATTTCACCATAGCTGAAGAACTATTTTGCCTTTCGCTTTGGTTTTTTTTTTCGCACATCAAAACAATAATGATCCATTATTATGACATTTCAAAAAACCTAGGTAAAAAAAAAAAAACAGCATGAGAACAAAATTGGTTTATCATACACTGGTGCTAAAAGTATAACACCAATAGGAATATAATAATAAATGACATGGGGTAGAAATTTTGCTAAATCTTTCACTAGCCAATGATATTTATTAACATACTGTTAATAAAATTGCATATCAAGTTTAAACATAAAAAAAATGTAGCCATGAAACTGAAAGATAATGTCTTCAATAATTTTATAAATATATACACAAATGTCACCAATGTTGCACATTCACAAACGTCACAATATACCCAGAAAACCTAGAGCGACAGAAGCTCACATCACAGTATATGTAGCGAAGTATAAGACAAAAAGGACTTAATGCCCCTGGTGATAATTACATGTAAGAAATATAACAATTGGCCGTGGTCAGTTTTGATCTTGGAGAAAGCGAGCCAACAAGTACACCAGCTTAAAACAATTGGCCTGATTTGAGTTGATTTAGGCTGGGATGTTTCCTTACATAACATTTCCTGTATAACCACAGGAAGGAAACTGTCTCTTAATATTATAAGAGGCTTTCCTAAACACTCTCACTGTTGAAAGATACAGCAAGTAACCTCAAGATAGGAGCTAACATATGAACTCTTTTACAATTATAATTATACAGAGCTATCTTTGTTTAGATTGCTCATTCTGCCATTTAACTTTAAGTTGAATATAGGATTGTTCCAAGGCAAGACTGACCACTTTCAATACTTCTGTCCAGAATAATATGTCTCAAACAGTACAGCACTTTTAAGTATTTCACTCAAATTACAATGGTGTTTTGTTAATTTTACAACACAACCAGACAGAAGCCACCATTCTGATACCAAGGTAAAGAGGAGTCTGTTTATAAGTAAAAATATCCGTTTTTAGTTTTGAGTTACAGTTCACACAGCACCTTACCCTTACTAGAACAATGAAAATCAGATCTAACTCGCAAGCTAAACCAAACACTAAATTAAATCTGATATGACATTCAGTGTACCTGGGGAAGCGAACTTGATGACTGTTTTAGCGACAGTCGCAGAACAGTTGTGCAACTCCCAACTATGTGGGGTTGATTGCGGTTGCCTTGTCCAAAATTTACATGCTCCCATCATTCTGCAATGTCAAAACCATACCAATTCCACAATAACTCTCTTGCCCTTCAGAGCCACTTGGGCCTTAGATTTATTCTGTGACATACCAATTCTAAAACATATAAGATCTAGCTGTAGTATAACAAAACCAAGATTAACTATGACAGATTACAGCTTTATCACACTAACTCTCTTGACATCAGATCTGAGCAAGACAATGACAGGGTTTATTTAAAATAAACACATAAAAGTTTTTTAACGGAGTCTTATTTATTTCATTGACAACATTAACTGAGGACCATAAATGAAGTAAATGTTACCTTTTTTTGAGAGATCAAAGAAAATCATTCACTGGATTGGGATTGCATGATGTATAAGGATGAATAGATTTGACACAGGGTGTTTTGTTACAATCAGATTTTGATCTGTCTTTGTCACAAAGATGTTAACACCTGAGTTATTAACATATCACCTAATTAACAGATGAGATGAGAGAGCACTGAAGCAGCCTGGCTTTCATAATTACAAGTGCACATTACCTAATCCAGCATTACATATAGATGTGTGTCAAGGTTGGAGTCAACTACCCATACAACACTCTTTCTACATGTAATACAAGTTTATACCTACACTAAATGTTATATTGTTTGCTCACAGCAGAAATAATGCAATTCGTTTATACACAATTTATTTCCATAAGAGAAAAAAACTGGATTAGAAAACATGCATTGCCTATGTTAACACCATTCCATAATGTATTCGTGGTTATCATTCTTACAGTAGAGTGCCAGCCTAATGGGACCCATAGCAACCTTTTGGTCATTGTTGGCACTGGCAGCTAGTGACACAAAATCTGTAACATGACGTGCGTTTGGATTTATCGGATGGTGAAACAGACACTTTTCAAAGTCTTGAGTTGGAGAAGCAGCCAGTGACAATATGGGGTTTCAAGTCATGATGCCACAATAACAGAGTGACATCCCTTTGCAAAAATACTTTGCCACTTTATGGAAAGGTAAGGCGGCCTGCCTATAGTTGAACATTGCGGGTGGTCGGTTTTTTTTTTCTCAGAAATGTATAGCTTTAAAATTGTTACTTTTGAAACAAATAATATTCCAAGCTATGGGAAAATGAAATTCAAAAGATTTATTAACACATGTCTATTAATTTGCAAAATTGCCTTTGCCAATCATGGTTTGACCCTCCCATAGTGATGCGATAATGTTATTTCCCAAAGGGACATCACTCTGTTGTTGTTTAGTCATAACTTGAAACCGCTGTATTTGGACATACATTTTAACAAAGGTGTATCAACATTTCAGGTATCCTTCCCAGACCCTCAGCTCTTCATGCAGGAATTACTTTTTTCTTATGGAGTTCCTTCCTTAGGTTTGAGGGTTTTGATCACCACATTCAACCAGCCCCTGTGCTAAGTACAAATCCACAAAAGGACTTGATGAATTCATCCAGAAGTAAAGAAATAATATACTTTTACTGGTATAAAAGTGCTTATGTAGGTGTCTTAATGGTGTCTTTTTGCCCACACTGACATATCCAGATGATCTGTTGTCACCTGTATACTTGAGGTATCCATAGTGGCAAGCAATTCCAGGCAGGGGATGGCAGATAGCAAAAGTTAGAAGCAATTAATCCAACAGCAATATGGACATTTCAGAAAGCACATAGCAGGCAAAATTGTTCAAAGCAAAGGATCCTTAAAAATTATGTGGCTTTTACACAAACTATAAGACTGAACTAAGTTTCCTGGGAGTCACATGAAGAATTCTCAATTGTGGAATTTATCAACATTCTAAAAACTACTAAATATAATTATTAACCACTGAAAACTAGAACATGTGATAGTTACTTGTACTTTAGGTTTTTCATTTGATATAAGCATGAATTTATCATTTTATTGATTTAAAACTATCAAAGGCCTCACTCACAAAAATAAACTCAAGGCCTTGACAGCTGGGGTAGATTTATATGGACCACTATTAAGGGATGACCTTAAACCCATGAACATGGTCATTTATTCTTCCATGTTCCCTGATAAATCCATGGCCAATTTGTCACATTTAGCTCTTTTATGCATTTAAATTTCACCAAATAGGTGAACTAAGTCTATCATAAACCTTAAACATTTTGCCTTCGTTAAATCATGAACGGAAATTTGCTGCCCTGCCTTCAATCGAAAAACTGATTACATACAAGATAAGGCTAATTCGTTAGGACATCTACAAAGAAAGGAAATGAGTTTTAATTGCCCTCCAGTCTTTACCTTAATTTGTCATTTTTGTAGACAGTTTTTCCTGCAGTTATCTATTAAAGATGAACAGAAATAATAAATCACACATAAGAGTTGACCTATTACACCTAATATACACAATCTCATCTTCACTTCTTTTTCCCCCTTCTCTTTTTGCATTTTTAAAAAATTACATGTGACTGTATGTATGTATGAATGATGTATGTACAATGGCAAGGTTTATAAAATTAATTGGATATTGAGCTACGTTTTCTTAACATGAGGGAGGTACAACTTAAGTTCCAATGAGATTTCCTGGACGGAATGGATGCCATATCCCAGGTATCTTTAAGAGTACACTTCACTGCTATTACTGATGTTCACTGATGTAAATGATACCTAGTTTGATACTTTCTAAAGGTTGTTTTAGTCAGCATTGGTAGATAAAACACAATTCTTTTAATGCCACCATTTAATGACATGCCATCGCAAGTACCTATAATAAACCAGAAGTTGTAATCCATAAAGTCTTGTGTTATGTTAAGTACATGAGGGTCAACTCTTGTTGAGTAAAGTCTGGTTTCGCACACAGATAAATCCTGCAACAGTTTTTAAAATATATATAATTTTTCAATAGTTCCTGTCTGTAGCTTTGTCAGCCCAATAAGTGATTTGAGGGGAGGATTTGATGTAGAATGAAAAGTGCTTGTCTATCTATTTAGCAGTGAAACATAAAGTCAACTAACTTTTAAAACACCCAAAAACAAAATCTAATTCCCAGGCGTATCAGAACTTACTCAGGCCTGTCTTTAGACATTTCCCCACGTCAGAACAAGCAGACAATTCACAACTGGAATTTGAGCACGTCACTCGTACGAGTTGACGTGACACACATTACAGCCCAAATGATAACGATCTCTTTACTTTTAACGAGGATGTGTGTAATTAGTCGCTTATCTGTTATCAATTAGCATTTATCTTCTCTCATCTCCTCTTAACCAGTATTACATTTTATCCTGTTTTAAATGAAATGTTATAAGCATTCTCACAAAATCGATAAAGAAAGCAGATTCAATGGGGGTTTACTGTTGTACTCAAGGGTATTTTACGGATATAACAACGGATTGTCCACGTCTCCCTCTGCCTTACTTAAATACAGTTAAAAAAATAACTAGGAGGAAACCCAATAAAGATTGATCCTGATAAGGGTCACCTGATGTAAATCCATTCTATATCCGCAGTTGGACTTTTAAACGATGACTGCAGACTCTTTAGTCTAAGATATTAGACCTACATTTAACTCTTTAAAACTAAAAAATAAACTGCCAAACAGAAGTGGAAAATTAACTGCAATGGAACCAAATTTGAACTGATTCTTAGAAGAATAAATTGAATAAATTAAAAAAGGAAAGTTTCGACATATTCTGGGATTTCTGACCAACAAATCAACACCGGTATCTGCCACTGATATGGAGTAAAAATAGCAAATGATGCCAGACACAGATAAAATAACATTATTACCAGAATAATTAGGTTGGAATTTCCACTTTTCTATCTAATGGTAGAAATTACTATTAAATAGTATTGTCAAAATCCGCAAGTGTCTGAGTAAGCATAAATTACTTCCGTACGACACACGCTAACATGATTCTCCTATCGGGCATGCTACAGTAATTTGCATTTTTAGTATTGGACATGAAATGTGTCAATTTCCCCAGGCAGCCATGCAAGACCAGCCAGCTGTCAATAAATAAACAATCTACATGTATGAAGTCATGTGACTGGGGAAAACATCAGCTCAACTGACCGATAGAGAGGATAACTTACGGTAAACACACTAAAAATCCCGATTACCACCATTTTCAGATGTCAGTGCCAAGAGATAACCAAATAACGGAGAAGAAAAAGGTTTCAAATGATATCAGTTGTACATGTAAATATGAACAGTGAAGCAAAAAAAATATAAAATTTGACTTAAAAAAATAGTTATATTTTACCATTTTCAAGCAATGAAAGTTGCAATTGTGTCACTGATGAATGCTAGCTGACAAAATGGCAGGAGATTCAAAGTTCCATATTTTCAAAAATTGACTTCCAAACTCTTTCAGAATTCCAACTGTAGTTGGCAAAACTATCCTCCAACCTTCAGTTGATTGAGAGAGAAATATAGAAAGTATGGCAGGATCTGGAGATTTTTTTCTCCATAATTGGGCTGTGTATTATTGAGATTTTTAAAAGAATGTATGGAACTTATAATCTGTCAAGAGAGAATTTTGACACCTTTGTTGGGTTGTGTTCTTTGTCAAATCAATACAGTTCACAGGAGTGATTGTTACCTATCACATGATGGATAGTACAGTATCAGCCAAAACAAAAGTAGAGCAAATCTCAAATTACTAAATTGTTTTATTTTAGATACAGGGTGCCTCGGTTTACTGTTTAATTACCTTTTCTATGTTACATGTGATGTCATTTGGTTGATTGGGGTGTACAGCATACTTACAGATAATATTGCATTTATAGGATAGTGTGTCAGCCCAGTGAGTGCAGGAACGACCGTCAACGTCACTGAAGTAAGAAAGTTGAACAGGACAATCACACGATGCAATACAAATACATCATTAAGCTGATTGGCTCCCTGTTTGACCCATAGCTGACATCATTTGGCTAAATCTACCTTTCTGCCAAAAACTCTGCCCCATGCATTCTCTAACATCAGGCGCAGAACTGTTTAATTCTGATATTTTATTCAAAATATACAGATAACTACCGTAATTGGTTTTTCCAGGAATACCTTGGCGCTAAGTCGATGCTGTACAATTCTAAACCTGTAACTGAACTCCTCGGAGGCTTAATAAAAGGTCATACACCCGATTCAATTCTAACCACCATGAATACAAATTCAATGGTCACTGATTTATTTCATTTCCATTAGGCAAATTAATCAGGGCAGTAAATCAAGTGTATTAAATTCTGTCCATTTGGACTTGGTCATGTCAGTGTATAGCCAGCATTGCTTTAATACGGACTTCCATCGCAAGAGATCATTTTCCATATCAGTGATATGGTGTTATGATGAACAGCTAATCAGGTTCACCTACAGGCTATGCTAACATATTTTAGTTGACCAAATAGGGTTAACCTAACGGAGGTACAAACAATGCACCATTAAAACCAAAAGACTAAAAAATAAAATATAGGAACAACTCTGTATTGTTTGTGGATTATTCACTGAATTTGATTGGCGTTTAGCATTCAATTCGATATATATTCGATAGGTATTTGATATATATATAATAATTGCTTGCTCCTTGTGTTAAGACTATACGGTGGAAACACTTGAGGAATCCTCCTACAAACCACCCCTTGTCGCAGTCCTGTTGTGTAACTCTAATACCAGAGGTCCACTTGAGGATCAGCTGTCTAACAGGTTAACCACTGAGCTGTGGCACAGAGCGTGATGTCTACACATGATTTTGCGTCTTAAAACTGATTTTGCATTGGTGTTATTAGGTTACCAAGAGAGGATAAGAAGACCTATATGGAGCACCTTCCAAAATATTACACCACATGAATGCATATTGCTCCAGTCCAAAATATGATAAATCATTAATCATTTGAAAAACCGGTATTCCGGACAGTAAAATTTGATTTATTGGAATCTTTTGTGTGTTTGTATAGAATTTTTCGCACCATAAGTTATATAATAATATACTGATAAAACAGCCATAACATTTAATATTATGATTGATTGATTGATGTTTAACAGCATGTTCAACTAAGGTAGGAACCTATTTCCCATAGCCAGAGAGCTCTATTGTTAATTAAATATAGAGTTAATGAACACAAAATGTTTGTAACAACTTGGTGAATTTTATTATTATTGAGAAATCCATAAAATAAAATAAAATAAAAAATTCAGTTCCCTGTCGTGACATAGTTAAATGACATCATTTTTGGACATGTTACGCTGGCCAAAATCTTTGCAAACTGTGTATGCATATAAGCAAAGAATCAGATTTGTCAAGTAGCTCTATATTTTAATTTATTTTTTGCAGAGGCTACATCTCAAGAAACTTAAAGAAAAAAAAAACCATTTCAGAATGCGGATGAGAGAAACCCAGACTAACTCTTGACAACGCTAAATCCAAGCTAATCTTAACTCAAACACTGAGAATTGTTCTCCCGCCCTTTTGTTTTTGCCTCGATCGTTTCCTAGGCTGATTTTCACAGGGTTTTATCCTAAGGATTATCCTCGAATAAATATCCTAAAAATCATATCTTTTTCTCGGACGATTTCTGAAACCAAAATATCCAACTGTTAAAAGTCATAGCCATTAAACAATTAAATTTAGTCTTAAAAGTCACCCGAATTACCAATTTGCAGTCTAATTGAATTCCATAAATTGAAGCAGTTCAGATTATTACGAGCATTACAATGTTATGTCAGCAACAATGGCAAAAACAGATTAGGAATTGATGCTCTTAATCCTGAGACTTGCTAAGTATTACCTCTGTCAATGGTTCAGGAACGTGAGGGGTATTTGTGGGCAGCCTCGAGCCGTGTTACGTTATCACATTGCCCTGATTCTATAGAAACAATGACTGTCAATATTATACTTCCATCCCTTTAACAAGAATCCACAATAAGAGAAAAAAGCCAAATACTCAGATGAGCATATCCTAAATAGTTTTTTCATGGTTGTTGCTGCTACTGTTCACTGTTTCCTTTTTCACATTGCCTCCAACTGTTCCTTCCTCAAAAATGTTAAACAAATGGCTGATTACGTCCGATAAAATCATCCTACAAATAAACCCAGGCCAGACTCTTCTCTACTGACAACACACAGATATAATACACCTTTGTTATTCTGTGATTTCATAACATATGTTTTCGTCTCTCTGACAGGCCTAGCATGTAACTCTCGTTTCTATTTCCTTCACAGATGGTTCTGCAGGATACTTAAGTACAATAAACAAACTACTCCAAGTATTGCAAACGAATATTAAAGTTTGGAAAAAAAATATAAAAAAAATATTTTCTTTTCAGATTTTACTCATGAATCATGAAAGCGTATTCCTATTACAAATTGTTATAATTACACCTTTAATTGCAATCTTTTTAGAGTATTTTTTTTTTTCAAGCCAATACCATGTACATGTATGAGGCCAAAAAAGGACAATGTAAATGTCTAAAATTGCAATCATTGAGAAGAAATTTTTTGCTGAGTATGAGTGTCCAGTGTGAAGGTCCGGAGTTAAACATTGTTGAGAATTTCTAGATATACAAGATGCAAATAATTTGGGAAAACCCATAAATGGGACACCAGCTTCCTCGCCAACAATGTCACAATGGCAAATTGTTATGAAGATGACATAGTTGAGGGGCACAGGTTACTTGACAAAGGGCAAACAATTCCCTCATCAATGAATGGCCTGACATTGAAATTACAAAATGCTTCACGTTTAACATCTCGCTATTCTGTAGGTTTGGGCGGAAATGGGTCTTGACGATCTCATTTCTAACAACGCACAAACATGTTATTTGACAAATAAAGGATCGTCTCACATTGACACTTCAAAAGCCAACACAAACACTTCCTTCTCATAAAAGAATAATATTGTGTGTAAGCCATAGGCTGTTCAAATTAAATATCTCCAAATCATACTGGCAAAGAGATAATAATAAACACCCCCGGAAAACCATGCAAATTATATATTTTTTATTAAAGAGAAAGTAAATCTTGTTTGCCTCCTTTTATAAAAGTAGAAGAAGAAACATTTGCTGCCTCAACTTTGAATCAAACGAGACAGCTGATCTTGCTAAAAGATCCAAAACCCATCAATGAGCGATGGAGATTCTGCACACGCACACTCCAAATTGTTCAAGTTGTAGAGATGACAATCTTTCTTAAAAACACTGATATGGTGATGTTCAAGTGAAACTTTTTATTACAGCTGTTTTCCACATTTGTATATATTCTGTGACTAACTTACATGTATCTAGACATACAAATAACGCATCAAGATGTGTGGCATGAGTTCTTTTTTCTATCTTCTGCAGCTAATTTCTTTTTCCAATTTGGTTTTATTCGTCAATGGGGATGCTTATAAATATTCACTGTTCTAGTGGTCAATAATGTGCCAGGACACTAAATTCATAGTAATTTCTCAACATTTTTAAAGTAAGCTTTTATACTTTAAAGCATTTGCAGATTTATCTCAAAACTTTCAAACAAAACATAGCCACACAGAAAAAAACAAGTTGCTGTTTCAACAGAACAACATAGATTTCCATTACAAAAACATGCTGACCTCCTCAAATACTGGGGTGAACTTTAAGGGCATTATTTTCTCTGTGAAAAGAATGCGATGTCCAGTTTGTGTAATACATTGGATGAATAAATATAACATTATGTTTATTGAAGAAATATATTCTGTAAAAAATAAACATGTAAGATAAACAATGGTTGAACAAAATCCTGGGATTTGTGTATTTTTTTTGTTAGTTTTCACACTTTTTTTTACAAAAGCAAATTTTAAATATTAAAAACGTGCTCATGACACATTTTGAGCAAACAGTTAAGTATTAACAGAAGAGTATGACAAAGTGAAATTAGAAACCCATTGAACCAATATTATGCAGTATTGTAAGTGTGATGGTATGAACACTTGTTTTGGGGCGATATTTATTAAGAAATTCCATGTATCTGATAAAAATGACATAAACTTGTTTAAAAAAATCAATTTTGACATGTGATTAGTAAAACATCTGGTCAATCCCTCCCTTTTACTTAAAATTATTGCCCAAAAATTAAATGTAACTTAATTGCATATAAAACACTTCTTTTGAAATTCTTCTAAAATTTAGCTTTTGTTATAAAGAAAGGACAGTTTGTTTCACAGCTGGACGGTGAGATAAACTTTAAAGCTAGCCAGAAAGTCTTAGAACTCACCATGTCCTGTAAAACCCAGGTCCAAATCCAAAGGGACAGTTAATGAATTAACAAAAGTTCAACACATTTCTTCTCAGGGAAGTCAAAGCTCCAAACAAAGGACCTTGGATAAGTTTATCATTAAATGCTATATGTCTAATGATTACCTGAGCCCCTAAACCTATGTCCAAGCCTTAGGGGTCAGCGAGAGAATTAACACAGAACTGGTAATGTTGTCTGTAGGGAAATCCATGCTTTGCAAAACAGACTAGGGTTTTGTTGTCTGTTGAATGACTGACAGCTGACTTCTTATAATGTTTTTCAGCTCCTTATCCGTGTGTAAAAAAAGGATTAGCTTTCCCGAGGTAAACACTTATTTTTTTAAGGGATAATCTGGCGATGTTGCTGTTCACGCAGAATTATAAGCATGACATTTTAATTAGATTTTTAAAATGAATTACACTTTATTTTTAATTTTTTTCCTTAGAAAAGTACAATAACCAATACATAAAAGTCCTTGAAATAGAGTCCCACAAATAACTAACAACTCTTCCCAATTATAATATTTACATATAATCATTAAAAACAAAGCTACATGTATCACTATCTTTATTTACCAAATAATGCATCAATTAAACAAAATGAAAATCCCTTTTCAAATAAAAACTGTACTTAAAATTGTGCACCTGGCAAAGTGTATTGTTCAAAATGCAGTTTACACTAATTGTGTTTCTACAAGTTTTCTCTAGTGCAGATTCCGGTTTATGTATCCTTCTATTTCAAACACTTCAAAGGCCAACTTTTAAAAAATGGATTTGTGCATTTTTCACTCATAAATAAATGTCGAGAATCTAGTAAATTTCCTCTGAGCTGATGAAAGAAATGAACCGGGCGAGAAAAATGAGTTTTTCAGAATTGAGGGCAAATATCAGAGACAAAGGAAGTGTGGTCAATTTGGATTTTGTGAAACTTCACTTCAAATATGTCAACTCCAACAATCAAATAAAGATCCCTTCCAATGTTCACGGCATCTAGTTTTTCATGTGGGATATCGACCAGATAATCGGCATCTAAACAGCTTCACACACAAAAATCAATTTTCCTCTCGGCTTAGAAGAAATAACATAATCCTGAGAATGCGAGAAAATGTATCCGGTGTGAGATTTAGGGTGGTTATTGATCAAGACGGCTCATTTTATCCTCAAATTGGACTGCTTGTTTTCGTCAAAAACTCAGTTCCAATTCTGAACTGTCTATCTTTGTCTGTCACAAGACAATCTGCTCTGTCCTGTTCTATGTTCAATCTTAAAAAGACGATTTTGACAAAGCACAGATTTGATTAAAAGAAGATTTAATGTTCTTCAAAGGTGCTTGTTTTCATTTTAATTTCCTTGCTCTTTGATTAAATCTGGCAAACAGATCAACTTTCTCTTTATCTAAAATTTTAGCTGTTTCATCGTTTTTGTTGTTGTTTTTCTCTCTGAGAACGTTTCTTATCTTTCTCAGTTAATTAAGAAACAATTTTTTTATCTAAAAGGGGCATAAACAAAGTTGCAGTGATCCGTGTACAGGATTTAAATATCTATTATAGTGGGCAGACCAAGACTGTTTCTTTACTGACACAGACAATGTTTCAAATTAAACTAAACATTAATTACATACATTATACTGGGAAAAGTTTGCAAAACATTTGCTTGTATTTTAGAATAAGCTTCTGTGATATTACAATAGATTAAATTTTCCTTTTTATATAGCAACTATTGCTTTTATATAAAATCAAATATCACATACCCAAAAAGTAAAACACATATTTCAAGAAATTCTAAAACAGACATTGGATAGAAATTAATGAACACTTTTGCTAATTCATCCAAGATCATTCCAGATTGGACTTTTCTGTGAAAAAAATAACCTAAATTTCCAGTAGTTTTTTCAGTCATCGAGAGACAGATTTGAGCCACTTATGATTTTTAACATTTCAAGCTCTGTATTCTGTTCACATGTTACGGCGTTAAACCCTAGTCAAAGAAACAAAAATCTATGCACACGTGTCTTGGCCTGATTATTTATCGTTTTTCTACAAAAAATGTCCACACACAAAAAGTCAGGATTTTTTTTAACACAGCACTTCCAGCCTAAAGAGTGGATAGTCTGTTTAACAAGCACTAGTCCAGAGACAGCTAATTAGACATTCTGTCAAAAAAGGACTTTAAAGTGTGAGATTTAATCCTTCCTCATCTCTGACCAAACCATCCCAAACATCTAATCCAATTTAGAATAATCTCTGAGTAAAGAGAAGATAATCCCATCGAGACCAGCTGTCAGGGATGGCCCACTACAGTGTTGAAGAGATTCCCTTCCTGCAAGGCCGATCAAACAGAAATCCTTGTTTTACAATAAAGTAACTGGTGGCTAGCTTCTGCAGTTAACAAGAAATACTTTGATATTTCTTTCAAAGGTGGTACTAAAATGCTTTTGATTTTCTGGCCTGTGCTGTAATCTTTTCCAGCATAACCTTAAAATCAGTCTGCTAAAATTTTGTGAGCCTAGCATTTACATTTTTTCCTGGTTTGCTGATTTTTTTAATACATAAAAGTGCCTTTGTGAAAAAAACAAGAGATCCACCCACACTGTTAAGATATTTTGAAGGGAAGGGCCAAAGAGGGGACAGATTCATGAATTGATTTTCTGTCTTGTGTCTAATCAAGTATTGTTTAATTGTTCATGTCATGTT
>JAVFBX010167896.1:0-15037 GCA_034783855.1 Mopalia kennerleyi
CATGTTTTAAACTATGTTCGCGACAACCAATTCCCTATTTGTGCTGTATGTTTTATAAAATTAAGAAAACAAAATTTTAAGTGGAGGCGGTCATGTTTGATTTTTTTATTATCGGAAATTTGGTAGATGAACAATCGCTCGCTGAGATGTAACGTATGTTTATCCCCTTGGGAATTAAAAATATCACAACACCACAAGTTTGTTTACAGAATAATGAATTTATTAATTTAAAATGTAGGCGGTTTTTGTCTTCGAGATAGATTTTAACTATTGGTATGCTCATGCAGTGCGAGTCTGTGAAGGGCGGGAGTCGGAACTGCGATAATTGTGTTATCAATTAGATTAGGGTGGGCAAAATAAAACCACCAGATTCAGTTTCACAGCTCAGAAAAAGTCTACATCAAATCATAAATGTTTCACGAAACGCCCTTTAAAATCGATGTAATGATACAGTGTCGCGTAGGGCTGTTGAAGCTAGTAACACAAACAATACAATCAATACAAGACCGATGTCTACACGTTATCAAATAACTATTGCGCTAAAACTATCCAAAATGCGGCCTTAAATGCAGCAGTTATTACATTACGGGCAGGTCCAGTACATTAGATGGTTATGTCCTTAAATATATACAGAATGCCTAAAGCTTGTGTTGTTTTGCGTTTTGTGAAAGACTAAACCATGTCATTTTTTTATGATACGTTGAGGACTGAAAGCTTTATATAATTATAAAATATGCATTCGTCATTTTTTTTTAATTTCGTGTCGGACATTTGTTTGTTATCTTACTAAAACATATTTTCATCTGAATATTTACCATCGCTATATTATCTGTCTGAAGAACAGTTTATTACAGAACATTCGCTAAAGCTCCCGGTATGGAACTGTCATTATCCGCCACGTGGACTGTTCCGAATGGAATTTCTCCTGCCTATATACGTCATAGCTCAAATGATTTGTATAAAAAATCGCAAACTTTTATTTATAAAACAAATTCTAAGCTTCGGATAAATACGGGATTGTTTTTTACAGATACTTAATAGCGTTACCTATGTAATTCAGTCATTTTAAATCTGATTTAAAACCCATTTCGAATTACTTTTAATGCGGGTAAGTTATTGGGAAAAAGGGAATGCCAGTCTCCTCTTTACTGACTTCCACTTGATTGCCGCTTAATGGCCGCACATTCAAATGCTTCGGGCAAAATCAGGAATTGAGATTCAAATCATGTACATGTAAAGTCTTATACACCTCTGGTTATTTAAACAATCTCAACATTTGCCTATTGGCTGCTTAGACCCGTGTTTTGTGACATTCTTAACAGAATTGACGCCAGTTCTTTGCTGTCGTAGTCGTATAGTTTATCAATTTTAAACAACTGCCTCACAACATGTAAAATTGAAAAAGGGCCACAGTAACATTCAACTTTTTACACATGAGATATTCGGTTGGGTAGGGTTTTCATCTTACACTATATGTCGCATGGATGACGCTAACCTCATAGCTCTATAAAATCTCGGATAGTGTATATAACATCAATTGAAATTGTTTAACTGCGTCACCTATTAAGTATGAATAGGTGTTGTCGACGGGCAAAATTGTGCCCGCGATAATAAAGATCAATGTAATGAATATTGCTGTAAATTCCCTTACAGAAAAATCCTAAACTCTTGTAGGATTCTACAGGATTTTGTCCAAAATCTGTAAGGAAACCAGCTGATGGACGGACTAACACTGTCAGTACAACAATGATATAGCCATATTCTGGGAGATTTTAGTCGACAAATGTCAAACCAACCCACGCCCCCCCCCCCCCCCCCCCCACCCCATTCATCCTCCCCCCCCTTTCTATCACATAAGTTAATCTCATAAGAAACGTGCAAATGAAAGCATATTGTGTGTATTAATTTTGTGTTTAGTCTATATCAGTTTACAAATTCATCCAGACAGAGTGTCCATTTCCTCTTCACTTGGGGAGAATGAAGCATTAAATGTGTCTTAATGTATAGACCGGAGTTTGATTGAATCGCCTTCTAAATATAGTAACTAAGTAAGACAGTTTTACTTTTCAGCCACATATGTCCTTGTTTCGTTCATGATAAATATATTGTTTAAGAGAGCTGTCTGAACTGACTGATGGTGCAGCGGTGAACGGATGTCTCTGGACAGGCAGGCCGATGGACCACTTCCGCCACAGCTAGACCAGTAAAGAACGAAGCGTTAAATGTGTCTGGTTTATACACTGGAAATCGATAACAGTGTATCCTTCGTCAAGCGCGACAGTTTTTACGGACACTGACCGATATGAAGTGAACATCAGCCGTACACTTCATGTTTCGCTCCAAACCTCTCTTCCAGATTTTCGTCGCTGATAAATCTCACTTTGCTGCCCCAATTGGCTTGTCATAAGATCTTGATTTAATTTCTAATCTTAAAGTATCAGGGTAGCTGATAGGAGTCGTCTTATGTCAACGTCGTGGTGTAACGTCAAATGAACAGGACATCACAGTCGGATTGTCCGCATACGTTAAAGATATATATCCGGTTTACACATAGACATTTGTTCTCATAAAACTGATAAATTTTCACTATCACCGCCAAAACAGCAATCTGCAATTGAAAGACAAAGACAATCGACTTAAAATTTTAGCAGCTAATTTGGTATCATTGTGCTAGGAACCATCTGTTTAAAAAAAACTATTTTAATTCAGTTCAAGTCTCCAGAACATTCACCTTTCCATCGATCTCAATTTTTCAGCGCATATTTGTCCTTCGCAAGTTTTACACGCACTGTTCACCAATGTATGTTCATACGGTTTTATTATTCAGTCCGTTTTGCAAACGTTTACAAATTGAATGAAGATCTACTAGTACTTCGTGTTGGGAGTGAATAGGGGCCTCAGTTCGCATTTAGAAATAATGGTTCTTTGAGGGTGGCTCTATACGAAACCATTTTACGACAAAACGGTTCCTTGATATAAGAAAGAACCGTGAAGAGTTCCATCAGAGCCACGACTGAAGAACTATTAAGGGTTCCATTAGAGCAATATTGTTTGTTAGGATTGTGGTGGAGTGATCTTGAATGTACGCTCTAGAGAGTGTATTCCTCTGGTGCATACATTCCCGTCATTTCTGGGATTGTGGGTTCGCTTCCAGCCGACCATATGTGGGCTGCTTGCCAGCATCCAGATGAAAGCCAAGGGTTGTAAGTTTTTAGAACGAGTATACCTGGTATGCCAGTGGTTTTGGTCAGACTGATTACATGTTCAGTCTGCACCGTGACTGCTGAAACGGTCATTAGGTTCGACAATTCCACCCAATTGAAAACCTGTTCGAGCGTTCGGCCGATTTAACAGTCATTCTGGTCCGAAATCCGTACACAGAGTAATTATGCCAAGTGTTGTTCTGATCAGATTCGATTGATTGGTGTTTTACGCCATAGTCAGTGGTATTTTAACAATTGATATATTTCATTATTTTGGCCTTAAATCAAAATGAAAATGAAAAGAACCACAAAGGACAGACATAAGCGTTAAAATCTCCAAATACATTTAACATTAAATATTTTTATTTCAGTTTTAAAATTAGATAGTTCAATATCCCCAAACAATTATCCATAAAGGCACAAAATAACCCAAAACATCCACCCTTTTTAAATTGTATATTCCATGATACACACAAATCTGGCCACGGAACCATTTAACAACACACAGAAATTTTCTTCGTGACATTGGCGTAGGACTGGGAAGTATACCCTTAAATCATAGACAAGGCCCCGTGCATCGATATCGCTAACGTTTTTTCATGCTTAATTACCTGGATTCTTTTTTTCTTTTATGAAGAAACAATCTTTGGAAGAAGCCGTGGATCCATGTTGCAATCGAAGCCCACGTGGCCTTCTTCGGAACAACGAGAGCATACCAGACCCCCGCTACACTGGTCCTTTCCGTGCAAGTGCAAGTGCCCTCACTTATTTAAATGAAAGTTGAAGTGCTGTTCTTGGATTGGATTCTTAACGCCGCTGACTGTTTTAAAGTTTTACCTAAACAATCATTCTCCAAATTTAAAAACAAGTGGTCTGGTCATGAATGTTGGAAACTCAAGCGTGATTAAGAAAGTTATTAAAAACATACAAAAAACAAAGGACGACGTGTTCGGGTGTTCCACGCAGCATAATATAAGATGTATAACGCATTTGTTCAACCATATTTGTAGACTCACTAATTCTCAGAAGTTCGGCGTGTATCTGTTAGTGTTCCAAGTCACAAAAGCAGGGAAAGCGGAGAGTCTGGACACTATAGAGATAATGATTACTTTATGTATTTGTTAAAAGGAAAATGACAGGGATTTTACAGATTGGACAGAATCTTGCACCGAAAGGTCAATCAGGTGTTTGACGAGGCTACTCCACATGTCACAATCTACATACCCTTTTCCGCTAGATCAAAACCTATTTTTCTAACCGCAAAGGCAAACCTCACGTTACTTTTGTATGCTTCAGAAAAGCTTAAGGCCTGGTTTAACGTCCTAAATTATTCGTAATAATATTATTATCGATCAACTATGAATTAAACTGCAAGATGTTGTGTAAGAAATGAGAATGGTATAATGGGTTCACTTTGATTGCCCACCTGCACTATGACAAGGGTGTGTGTCAAGTCCTGTGTTGTTTTCGTTATTTATAAACCAGCTTAGTGTCGAAGTGGATAGAATTGGGAAGGATGGTGTTCCCCTATTGACACATTATATTTACTTGATTATCTCACTATTTGCGGAAACTGTTGTCCTCATGTCTTAAAAATGTTGTGAGTCGGTGATGTTCTCAATGACGTAATTTGATCTTCTATTGAAAATCTTTACCTCAATAATTCCTTAGATGTTGTTGGCGCCAGTGGGACATATCCTTTTATTTTCTTTACGTAATACTGATTTCAGTGATGTGTTAATATCACTCACACTGAAATATGCTAAATTTTGGTCGATCAAAATATGACTTTGGCAACAATAATAATAATTTTTTTCTATTATTGTTTGTGGTACACCGTACTTAATGTTATATCACCCACATGACATCGTGGGTGAAGGAAATCAATTTTCGAATCTACTGGTAATAAAGACAAACCAATACCATCAAATTAGGTCAACTCAAAGACGCAAAAATGTCCAACTTCCTGCTGCCCCTTAGCCCTCAGAGCACAAAGGAAGTAGAAAGCTTCCTCCCAAAACTTAAAATTTGATTGAATGGAACTAGAGTCTGTGCAGTCTTGACGCGTGTCTCAATACATATTCAATAACAAGATACATAAGAGAGTAACCATTTGTGTCTATTGATTGATTATTGTAATTAATTCCACAGCCCAATGTTCAACTGGCCAATCCAGGAGCATCGCAGAAAGAGGAGAGAAGCCCTGTGCAACAGACAATTCGTCACTATGGCCAACAATCTAATTTACCTTCATCTGATAATAAACACTCGCCCAGTGTCACAAGGAATCGACGCTATACACTTTTACATAACAATGTCTTTCCCAGAATACAAATCAAACGTATTTTAATCTGAATTCTTTGACAAAAAGAAAGAAATAAAATTACTGGTGTTATTAAATAAAACTGATTCAAATGAATGAGTATACCTTGTCCTATAACCTGTCTATTTCTTTTTTTATGTTTTTATTAAGTTTTCCTTTCGTTACGTGCACGAAACAAATCATCCATCACTATAAAACTGTCAGAAACAGTATCTGTCTTATTATATTGATGAGCAGATGTTAAAATTATCGCATGTTTTGCCGGAATTATTCCAAACTCTTGTGATTTCTTTATATGTGCCTGTTTGTGTAAACTTTGTTGACGACAGTTCTATAACTTTAAATTGTGTTACTATGCAGATGTTAACAGCATCATGTTCTCTGGCTGGACCAAATGGGCTTTAAACAGACAAGCAACCTTCAATTTAGTTTTTCATTCAGCACATTATAAAGGCAAGGTGATTGAGTTTAATGGGATTATCACAGTAGACTAGGTTTCACTGTGTTTCATACGTTGATGCCTATATGTAGTGAACATGGAAATAAATTTATAGTATCCTAAAATATCAGACTACACAATAAAGCTATTAAAATAAGATTACCACCTGGTGGTAGATCAAATATATATTACAAACTTGCTGATTTATTTAAACAGGTCCATCGTAAAGACTTTCCACATTTTAAGACGACAACCTAGGCATTATAAGGGTAGCTCTTTTTTACAATTCGATCTGGATTTTTTTTTCAAACGTCTTCTGAAAAGTAATTTTGTATTTTTATTTGATTTCCTAAGGTTGGGCAGACAAAACAGACTATTGAAGCTATATTGTACAACACTATGGGGCACCTTTGTTTACTTCAAGGGCCATTATACTATAAAGAAAACTTATTTATTTTGTGTTGCAGTGATTACATGTTTTGACTTAACTCCCCAAAATGCACTCTATTATTTTATGTTGGCATTTACTCAATTTGTCACAAGCTCCTAATGGATTGACAGAATTTTAAACACAATATTTACAGTTCCGTATTTGAACTATATAATATATTGACATATTTAAAAATGTTAACACTTATGTATGTCATATTCAGTAAATTGATGTTTTTGATGGTCACTTCCCAGGGTGACCGACTCCAATGTGTATGGTACATTGAGAGAGGGGTTTCCCAGGTTGACAGACTACAACGTGTGTGGTTCATGCGAGGGTTTTCCCAGAATGACGGATCACAACGTGTATCGTACATTGAGAGAGGGTTTTCCCAGATTGACGGATCACAACGTGTATGGTACATTGAGAGAGGGTTTTCCCAGGTTGACAGTCCACAACGTGTATGGTACATTGAGAGAGGGTTTTCACGGGTTGACGGATCACATTGTGTATGGTACATTGTGAGAGGGTTTTTCCAGGTTGACAGACTCCAACGTGTATGGTACATTGAGAAAGGGTTTTCCCAGATTGACGGATCACAACGTGTATGGTACATTGAGAGAGGGTTTTCCCAAGTTGACGGACCACAACGTGTATGGTACCTTGAGAGAGGTTTTTACCAGGATGACAGTCCACAACGTGTATCGTACGTCGACAGAGGGTTTTCCCAGGATGACAGTCCACAGCGTGTATGGTACATTGGGAGGGTTTTGCCAGGTTGACAGTCCACAACGTGTATGGTACATTGAGAGAGGGCTTTCCCAGGATGACAGTCCACAACGTGTGTCGTACATTGGGAGGGTTTTGCCAGGTTGACAGACTACAACGTTGTATAGTACATTGAAATAGAGTTTTCCCAGGTTGACGGATCGCAACGTGTATGGTACGTTGAGAAAGGGGTTTCAAAGGTTGAAGGATCACAACGTGTATGGTACATTGAGAGAGGGTTTTCCAGGTTGACGGACCACAACGTGTATGGTACATTGCGAAGGTTTTCCCAGGTTGACGGATCACAACGTGTATGGTGCATTGAGAGAGGGTTTCCCCGGGTTGACGGATCACATTGTGTATGGTACATTGAGAGAGTGTTTTCACGGGTTGACGGATCACATTGTGTATGGTACATTGAGAGAGGGTTTCCCCGGGTTAACGGACCACAACGTGTATGGTACGTTGATGTAGGGTTTTCCCGGGTTGACAGACCACACCATGTATGGTACATTGAGAGAGGGTTTTCCCGGGTTGACGGATCACATTGTGTATGGTACATTGAAAGAGAGACTCCAACGTGTATGGTACATTGAAAGAGAGACTCCAACTTGTATGGCACATTAAGAGAAGATTTTACCAGGTTGACAGACCACAACGTGTATAGTACATTGAAGGAAGGTCTTCCAAGGTTAAACCCCAACTTGTATGGAAGATTGGGGGTAAATTATCCAAGGCTGACAATCTCCAACTTATATGGCACACTGATAAAGGGTTACGCAGTCCAACGCAAAATCGGCTGAGCCACGGCGGAAATGATCGTCAAATACATTATAATCTCCACATCCCATGAGCTTTAATAGGATTTAGTTGGTCTAATAGCACCAACAATAAAAGCTATTCACTTTTATATAACAAAAAGCAGTACATCTCGGATAATACAAAGAACGCATCTGTTATTCCGAATTCTTTCACCAAACCAAATAAAAAAATGTCTAAGAATTATTAAGTAAAACTGATTCGTGGCAATGAGCACCTTGTTCGTTGTGTTTGAACTGATCGATTCTTCCAGGTTTTGATTAAATTCTCCCAACGTTTCCCACAAGAAACAAACCATCCATCACCGGATAACTGTCAGAAAAATTATTTGGCTTATTATGTTTTTGAGCAGATGTTATAACTATCGTACGTTTTGTCAGATTTATTTCATTATCTTCTCGGAAATATTCCTTAAATGTCCATGTTTTGAATCAAATGTATTAATGACTGAGACAAAACTTTAAATTGTGTTTCTAAGCCGATGTTAGAACAACCATGTGTAGAGTGAAATTTTGCCTTTTCATAAGACTTTGAGATTATTATCCCTTTTGCATTAAACAATACATCGGATAGTTATTCGAATGTTGTTCTGGTCTGCTAAGGTCGCAATACATATTTTGTTTGATTACGGTTAGTTTGTTTTGATTTTAAATAACTTACACCGTGTTAAAAATTGTGCACATACTCTCTGCAATAAGATTAGTGGAGTTAAATTTCGGCTGTTCGGGCTTTTATAATTAACAATGCGACTATTGCAAAACTTGACATGATTTACAAGCATAAAGCTTACAAAGACATGCTGTCTCATCAGCTGCACGGCTATATCGTGTTCTTGACATGATCTCTGCTTAACAACAATATGCAAGGGAATTGAGATGTTTTCACGTCTAATTAGATTAAAATGTCTTTTGATTTTTAATGTGTATTTTATTGTTTAAAGTTTGATAAATTACATGTACATTTATTTTGAAGGTTTGACAGGTCTATTTTGATTGTAATACCTATTGATTTATTTTTTTATTGCTTGCCGTATAAAAGACCTTAAACCGTTTAAAATCGTACACACAGTATGTACATTTAAAGAATGTCTACTGTGTGTAATTACGCTTCAATTTTATGAGGTTCAAATTAGTAGCTGCCGATGTTTCAAAGGGTATGGCAAATAATTTTCAAGTGACCCAAACAAAATTCCACTTGAGTAGCTTCCACTCAAGGCGAAAGTGTATTCGTCTTGCTGAGTGCTGCTTAACGATCGATGGTAAGTGTAACCAACGTCAAGTGTCCACCCGAACACCGGTTCATGGCCGCTTTCAACGAACTGATAGTAAACTTAATATAGCCAAACATATCAAACTGTTAACAGCATTGAATTATACAATTGTAAATTTGATTTTTTTAAAACAAACGATAATCTTCTCTGAAATACAGTTAGCTTTAAAATATTTGACAGTTTAAAAGTGATGAATGGCGTTGTGTTGTGAGAAACGTCGGACGAATTTAATTAAAATATGTGAGGAATCGATCAGTTCAAATTATGAGGGCATCAGCCTCATAAATCTTGGTGACTTTTATTCAAGAAACACTGGAGACAGTTTGCTGCTGAGACGACTATGTTGAACGCTTCGGAAATTCATGGGTTTCTTCGCTTAGCCTGATGGGTTATCTGATGTAATAATTTAGCAATATGTTCCACTATTTATTAAGCGCCAGCGCCTGTTCGTTACAATGATAGTACATAAATATCTTGTATGTATTTTGCTTTTGTTCTACACAGCATTGAAAGTGTGTATGGACGTCAGCTAATGCTGCTTCGTAGGTTACAGCACTGGATCCTGTTACCCACAGTTCAGAGTTCGACTACCGGCGGCGGAGGCAAGCAAAATATTTCCTCACAACATTACAATATTTATTCATCGAAAATCACATCCAGTGGTAATTAAATTCATCCTTCTCTATCATAAAAGGTTTTCATCTTAATTTAACCTACACATTAAGAAGTAGTTTGGAAACTAACTCTGAGTTTGGTTTATATCAGTTTAAAATGTCTCCAGACAGATTGTCCATTTCCGCCTGGGGAGAATGAAGCATGTGTCTTAATGCACATACCGGAATACGATTGAATCGCTTTCTTAAAGAACAAGCCAATCGATAAACTCGTTACCGTCAACAAGCACGACAGTTTTAGTTCCTATAACTATATAACAGTCAAACCATTCTCTCTCTCGTTGAGCCTAGCGGGTGGTTAGAGAGAGCTTCCCGTTGCCCTGGTGCTTTCAGAGATAAAGAGGAACAGGAAGCCGATCTGTTTGTGATGTCTTTGTATTGTCCTTCATTTGTCCCGTGATGTCTCAATTTGTTTGTTGCCAGTGCTGTCGGGGATGGGTGGGGTGGTTTCCTTCACCCATTTGGCTGGCACGCCCTCACGCGAGTAAAACAACCTTAAATCCGACGTTAAACCCCAATCAAACAAACAAACGCTCAAAAACAATTATTGTGCCTTTGACTCTAAGATAATGACGGTTAAGTCGAGATTACCGCCGTGTGTAGTTATATAACCTAGAGCACTATCAAGGAACTTCTTTTGATTGCCTAACCAAGAAGACAGATTGAATTAACCGATTGATCAGTAAGATAAAGTGCACTATTTTTTTATCTCCTATTATTATCCTTCGGCTTGAATTGCATCTACTTCATGCAATTTTACGTTTTTAAATTTGAAACCCTTTGACGTTTAATAGTTGTGTGATGATTCCCTTTGGGCCCATTTCTTCTGAGAAACAGTAGGTCAACAACAACAAACTATTGATTTACACAGCACATCAACTCCCCACCGAAGATAAACAGGAGCACTATCGACTGCTGGTAGAGATCAACTTATATGAACTTCGTTATGTACTCAATCAAATAATACGCCAGTGAACACTCCCCAAATGAATCACCTGTTTACGTCTATAAAGTATACGAGCTATAAACCTGAATCTAATACTCACAAAACATGAACATTAATTAGCCATTAAGAAAAATACTGAAAGATACTTATAATTCAGTTTGATGTGGTATTCTATTTATGCCAAAAATATCTGCCTTTTCGTTGCAGTCGTTACGAATTCGAGAATCCTACAATTTTGCAAGGTGCACAAAACGGGGAAGAAGGCGTACAACTAAACTTGACCTTACAGGTAAATGATTTTCTACACCTGGCAAGCGTGTTGCAATTCTAAATGCTTTTTGTTTTTCACAGTTTCATTCTTGTCAACAATATTGTCGCAATGACTTATTTCTTTACACATAATTATTGGTCCAGTGTAAAATATTCCCACCTTATCTCCCCTGTATATAGATGGAACACTAATTCTGATAGGAACTAGCTACCTACCTTTTAAATGTTTATGCTCTCAAAGTCCTTATGCACCATAATTTGTCACATTTGAACCGAAAATGTTCTCCCTGTGTACACTGCGCAGAAAAAAATTTGTATTTGCTGAATATATGGGAGACATTCTAAAATTCTGACATCATAGGCCTACCTCACTTCCGTGAAGAAGCACAATAACAGAATAACACAAACGATCATGTGATACTTGTTATTTAGTGTATGTCGTCTTATATACTCGTCTTATTGTCTAATACGGTCGTTTTCCACACCATAATAAATAACAAATATAAGTTACGTACAATGCGCCAATTTGCAAGGGAATTAATTTAATTCTTGCAAGGCGGTCCGATGACGTCAGTATTTCTGGTGGTGGCGCTTTTACATGACGTCACACATATTATCTGTTGTGGTGTTACTAATTTTTATGTCGAAACCATTTTGTTAAAGTAGCTCCTGAGCCCTGTATCAAAATGTCGTACGACATGTCATATCGCGCGACAAAATTTAGTCATGTTAAACTATATAGGCGTAAAAATCGTACGACATTTTGTGAAAGTATCTTCTGGAGCGATATTTGATATATTTATTCACCAAACAAGGAATATTTAATAATACATGATATGGTTAGAAATAAATTGGCGGGAATAAAGTCAATATGACTTGTTCTATTCCAAGAAAATCAACTATAATATTAATATTTAAAGACATTCAACGGTGAAAAGCAACAATTAAGATAATAAGCTAAGTTTTTCATAAAATGTACAATTATCAAAATCGATTTATATTTTAATTTGTTGAGTTATAAATTTGTGATGTAGACAGATCTGCTATAAAATTACACGTAAGTACAATTTATAAATCAATTTACACATTTATTCATTTACACACCCGTATATGGATATTGAAACTTTAACTTTGAAATGAATAAAGAGATGGAATTTATAGATTTGAGCTCAACAGATAATTTGTTCCATTCTCTAGGTCCAGAAATGTTTAAGAAACGTGATGAGATATCAGATCGAGAAAATGGTCTATGGAGATTAAGGTTTAAAGTCCTAGTAGGATAGTTATGAACTGAAGCTTGTGATGTAAAGAACAGATTAAATTGGGAATGCAATAGATATGGATGATACATAAATTTATGAGTAATAAGAAGACATGCATGCAAATGCAACTGATTTAATGGTAAGATTTTGAGAGACTTAAATAAAGGATCAGTATGCTGGAGACGATGAGTGTTTGATATGATACGAATTGCGCGCTTTTGAAGCAGACTAAGGGGCTTCAAAAGGGTTGCATATGTTCCTCCCCAGAGAGCTATACCATAATTAAGGTAGGGGAATATTAAACAGTTGTAGAGTATGGCTAAAGTATTTTTATTGACAGAGTTAGAAATGTGTTTGAGAAGGCCAATGTTTTGAGATAGTTTTATCCAGATAGTGTTGATGTGAGATGTCCATGTCAGCTTGTTGCTGAATATAATACCTAGAAATTTAATTTCAGTAACTACTGTTAACTGAGCGTCAACAAGGACAAGTAAAGGTATACGGACACGTTTGTTATTTGGACAAATAATCATAACATTAGTTTTCGATATGTTAAGGGATAAGCGATTTGCTGATAACCAGTGTCCCATTTTCGATAATTCTCGAATAACTGTATCAGTGGTTTCTGAGAGAGAAGAAGAGGAAGTTGAGACGCATGTATCGCCAGCAAACCAAGTAACATTAAGAACATCGGAAGACGAAATTATATCATTTATGTAAATGAGAAATAAGATGGGTCCCAAGATGAACCCTTGAGGCACCCCGCATTGTAAATTATTTAGGGGAGAACGAAAAGAACCAACTGTAACGGATTGTTGACGATCAGCTAAATAACTGCACAACCATTCGTTAGAAGTTGATCGGAAGCCATAGTGAGATCGAGAAAAACTGTAGCCGAATAAAGTTTATCTTCTTTTGCAGAAACGAGTGCGTCGTAGAGAGAAGAGACTGCGTGAAGGAACATGACTTACGTGAGGGAATATTTTAATAAAAAATAGTACCATCTTAACACGGTCTTCTTTACAGCAATCATATACAAATTGTTTCGTGAACAGAGCTTTAAATAAAACAGTATTCCAACAACAAAAAAAGGTACCGCAAAGATTCCAAATAGCGTTATATCCTTGATAGAACTCCGAGAAGTAAAACGTTTGGGGCAGCTCCATTTTTTTCTCGTTTGGGTAATGTTTTATAATTCCTGTTAGAGTAATATTAAGAATATGTTTGATTCGACTTCTTACGAGAAAAAAATCAAAACATTGAGAATAACATTTTCGAACTAGCTGCTATCAATTCAAAATAACTTTTGAACGTGAAATAATAACTACGGGTATAATTCCACGTCAAAGGAAAAAAGTAACCATTAGCAGCCCTTGTAGCAGGAATGGGGTGTACTGTGACTCGGAGAGATGTCGTCTCTGACACATACCGCAGCCATACTTCAGACGGCTGCACTTTGGCGACTCGGATCCTGTTACGAGACGCCACCGACATAACATACACGCATATTTTGCAACTGAAATCTCCCAGACAGCGTTTAAGCAGTTTACAAGATACAGCCAGCTGACGTATTTATTAAAGGAAATATATTGTTTATTTTAGTCTTAACGGTAATGATATTTTGTGTGGAATGCAAAAGTTAATTGAACCTCTGACGAGAGACCAGTAAGAACAGCCTGTTTGAACTGCACAGAAGTCAGTGTTTATACTTCGATTAACAAGTACGTGCTGGCCTGGGTGGGAATACACGAGTTACGCTCCTTGTCATGTTTCAGCCACGAATCACGGTAACATTCATAAACGCTCATGGGCAGAAAATACATAACCTAAGTTCCGTTTCCAACACAGATACACGGACGGAGCGGTGTCCCATAAAAGCAAAGTAAGTATTTATTAATATCATTATGTTTATCTTCAACCTAAAGAATGCGATTGATATAGATAGCATGGCGTAACACGGGCCATCCCAGTGATATTCTGTTTGAAATCCTCAAATAATAACAATATCTTGTGAAACCATCTAGAATGTACGAAAATAAATGCATAGCAATGTGTCTTATTTTCAGTTGATTTATTTTTAAGATGGGAGAGTTTGACAACGACACCTTTATCGAGGAGGGTGGGGAGGGACTGAAAGGTTTGCCAGGGAGAGCGAGTCTTCATGCCGTCATAACCATGCAGGTGCTCCTGTCTCTGGGAGGATCTTTGGTCAATCTTCTTCTGCTCTACGTGTACGGGCGACGAGGGGAGCAGTTCACGTACACCATTGGCATACTAACGCTAGCAGTAAAAGATCTACTCTGTTGCAGTGTATTGCTACCATTTTTCGCTATCACAGAAGCCATGGAGTATAGAATAACTAGTGATTTTTTCTGCAAACTGTTTCATTTCATAGGAAATCTGGCCTCTCCACTGACTATGTATGTGCTCATGCTGCTATCAATTGAGCGCTGCGCATGTGTGTGTCACTCACATCTTCACGCGACACGCCGTAAAACGGCATACATTATCGTCGTTGTTGTCATGTCCGTGAAGTTAGCACCCGTTTCCCTTTACCCTATTCCCGATTCAAAAAAATTGGAATAGTCCATTTTGACATTAGGGGTGATAGGTTGGAAAAATATGCTTGGCGC
>JAVFBX010167991.1:0-15036 GCA_034783855.1 Mopalia kennerleyi
GTCGATCGTAAGAGGCGAGAAAAGAGGAGCTTTCTGTTGCCCTGGTGTTCTTAGAGCTAAAGGGAACAAGAAGCTGATCTGTTTGTACGTTTTATTTTTGTCTCCGTCGTCATATAAGTGAAATACGTTAAACACCAATCAAACAAACAAACAATCAGTATGTCAGTCGATTTAGGTCCGGTCGGGTCATGGTTTCAATCACCTGCCTGGTTAATGTAAATTAGTCTTTATATACTGAACAACAGTCGCTTGGCTGAAAACTGATTCATTTTGATTGGTGGATTAAGTCGTTATAACGATTTAATAAATCCGTATTAATAATATCTCATTATAACGGCTCAGTTAATCGACTTAATAGTAGACAATTCTTTTTCATATCCTTTTTACCTCTCCGTACCTGTTCCTACTTACAATACCTATGTTAATGTCCACGAGGCTCGCTGCGTTTTAAGGTGCAGTTTCACAATACGGATTAGAAGATTATTGATTTCATTTCAATCTAAATAAACAGATATACTGTAGTCTATTCTGCTCATTTGATCCCGACAATCTGGTGACCAATTTAAATCGTTCCCTGAATAAGCTTGTAACCGTCTGAAACTGAAAATGCAGTTCTTCTATGTTCAATTTTCAACACATCAAAATCATGTTGCATCTGCGACTTTCTTCCTGCTAATAACTCCCTAGACTTTATCAGTATAAGGTATTCAATTTTACCTGACGATGCAACGATATATATGAACCTTTACTTTCCAGCTTTTCAGGCAATACTATATCGCTATGATTGACATTGTCCGCTATAAAGTGAAGGCATCGGGCCAATGTGGCTTGCTGTGTGAAGGTGCGGAATAGCCGCTATTAAACGATGCTATCCTGCTCTCATTCATAATGAGCCAATACAAAATGGAATAGGCATAGATTTTCTGTAAGATTTCTTTCTATAAGAATGCCTCTGATGTAACATATGACTATCAGAATACAACACGTTCGCGTTCAACACCACAACAACTGTTTTCTTTTTTGTGTAAATTGCACTTATACAAATTGAAATGCCCGACGAAATTCCCAGCCAAATTTAGCTAAGATTGTCTATTTGTACTTCTCTTTGCCGTCTCTTGGCCGTCGCATGTTGGATCGTTAGTCACAAAAACCTATATCAACCACTGAAAGAATTGGAGAAAACGGGCAATAAGACTTTGGATTTGTGATTACGTCAAAGCTAAAAATACCGTAATGAGAACTAATTCGTGCGTATGCATGATACACTTTTAGATTTAGATATTTGGGGGCTCTTTTGAAAAGAGGATGGCTCTATATGGAACCAAGATGATTTTTATTGGAACCGTTACGACAATAACGGTTCTTTGCTATCAGAAAAAGGCATAACTTGGAACAGTTGCTGTTTGGGTTCCATACAGAACCGAAAAGGGTTCCACCAGGGCCATAACCGAAGAACCGTAAAGGGTTCCATTATAGCCATATTTTTTAAAGATTGTATCGACAATTTATGTTTGTGTTGACAGATATGCTAGCGGATATTCCTTACCACAAGAAGATAATCCTTCTGATGTGAAAGCTGAGATTCAGGAGGTGGATGGCTCAGTTACCATGAAGGTTTGGCGTAAAATAGAAAATCCTGATTTCCAAGACTTCTATTTGACAGACGAAAACTGTCCATACCTGTTTGTTGCAGTCGGCGGCATTAGCTCCGGATTTCATTCTAAGCATTTCGAAAGACCCAAAATCTCCTCCAGCAAGATCTGTGTTCCTGACCCAAGTAAGTTGTTACCGCGTTAGACATGCTCTTCCTGCTTATCGCAGTTATTTATATTCTAGATAAAAAACATTTGCTGTCCTCTAACGGGATTCAAACCTAGGTATTTCGATTGCAGGACCAGCACTCGACGGAGTTACAAAGCCTTAATATATAAACATACCTGTAATATTGATGCCCTACTGAGGTTTAAATTAAGCCCGTTCCTACACCTGAGATTAAGTTTATCTTCATTGACATAACGACCAGTACCGAAGGCATCCTGCTAAAATGACGACCAATCAACCAATCCATTTTGTTACCAAGACGACCAGTACTAGATGTGCCAGTTCGTCACGACGCTCAGAACTCAAAGCATAATGTTTCCATGGCGACCAGTACTGAACGATTTATATTACCACCTTCCTATGGGCGAATTGTAGCAACCACACTGCGGTCATTTCAAGCCCTGTTCATTTCAGCCTTGGATAAATTACGTCAATGTTTCTTTTTTAAGTCTTTTAATCTTTTAATACTTTCGCATCTTGGTTTGACTAACTAAGCTAGGGGTGTTCTTGTCCATAAGATATGGCGATGCTCGCTTAAGTGGATCTCTATTGCGCAGTGCCCGATAACTCACATTAGTTTTATGTTTGAAGGACCTTAAATTTCACTGCTTGTATCTGGACATTTAATATTGGAGCATTATTGTAATAACTATAAAAGTAATAATTACATTCATAATAACATTACACTTTAAAAACCAAATTATAGACAGATGTTGGAAATCTAAAAAACGGTATTTAGACTGAAGTCAGAAAATGTTTTGTGGAATTGGTCTCACTGGTCCAATGATGACCAGAGTTTGTGGTCATCTTATAAGTTTGATTGAGGTGTAACGTCGTACTAAATACTATTTCACTGACACGACAATGGATTTTGTAATTCTCAACATGCTGTACTTAATAACGACGCAGAATAGGAAGAAAAACCTCTGCCTCGGCCTGTCGACCTTCAGGTGTATGAGTGAATCACACGCCATCAATCGCGGGGTAGATTTTCTCTCTATGTCTCCAATCAAAGCAAATAAATCTGAAGTGCATCTCTTTCTGATAGGTGGTTACTTTACTTGGATGGTCAACTATATTTGGCGCTCAAAACAGGTTTGTAATAACTTTATTGTTTTTTTTTTGTTTGACGATAATTGGTCTTTTCATTTTCCTCCAGATATGGCTACATCTGTTGCTATTGTAGCTATCTCCCCTGGTCCCACATACTTCGCCAGAGTTGGTTCCCGGATGATTGCGGTCACGTGTAAGGCGCTGTGCAGTGAGGAGTGCAGTTACACATGGATCCGGCAATCGGACAATGCCGTCGTGTCCACGTCAAACATCCTGGATATTGGGATAGTGCAGCAGGAGGACGAAGGCATTTTTACTTGTGTGGCTGCTGATTCCAACAGACAAACAGCTTCAGCCGACTTTCACGTCATCGTAAACTTTACATCAGGTAAATTTTATTTTATCTATGGCAGTTGTACAGCATATGAGTCTATAGTGGTTAACGAGTCGTGCCTAAGTGGTTTGCTGTTTGTCGCATCGATTCTTCTTTGGGGTAGGCTTATCGGGCAAAGATTTGTTTTTTCCTAGAGGACATCCAGTCATACGAGGTGACATGGATAGTTTGTAAAATCTGTACACCAGGTTTCCGCCTTAATGGACGAAGGCATGGTGAGATATGTGTCCAATCCGTCGGCATTTAAGTAAAAAAAGAAAACCCCTTGTGTACGACGTTGAAACACAATCATACAAACAATGCAATGCTTGGAATACTTCTGCATGTAAGCGGTTTGTTGATTGCTGTGGTTCGCCATTCCATTTTCTCTCATACATAATTTTTTTTATGTAGTATACGGTTATTTAATTGAATTTTAAAAAATGTCTTGGTTAATGATTTTGCTCATCCTAGTGACGTTTGTGTTGTTTCAGCTGGTACCGTCCCGAATACCGGAAGATGGGTGATGTCAGCGATTTTATCGATCATATTCTGGAATCTGATTGGATAAATAATTCATAGGATTTCAACCAATGGATTTGGCCAAGACAAAAGACACTAACATATATACATTGTATAGAATGTGATAAATTTAAAATGCAAAATATGAAGACATTCCGGTTCTCATTATGGTTATTTGATTCATTGTCTTGATTGGTAAGTGTTTAACGCCATGTTCAAGGGTAAATCGCTCATATGATGGCTATGTTCTTAAAAAGGACTATCTCCAGCCCAACATTGGTGTGAAATCTAATATATGTTAATGTTTTGTTTGGAAATAACTGCCCCACCATTAATGATATTGTGGGTACCAAGATCGCAAACCAATTTGTGGGGGTAATCCGACGTAATTTCTGCGGCTCTCTGGCTAAGGGCAGTATGTGTAAAGAGTAGAAATCCTGTCTTTACTTTGCACTGGAGGAATATTAACTCTGCCAGATTATGGTAACGCTTCATATCTTGGTTGTGCTGGTGTCAATGATTGTTGGAATGCACCGCCGTCATATCAACGAAACACCCTTACGCACGGCATAAAACACCAATCAATCAATCAAACAACCCAATTTTACATCGTCAGGATTGCCTACCCGGTGTATTCTGGATTATTTCGTACCGGTACTCATAATTTATGTTACGGATACATTAAGGCTATCAAAATACACACATAAAATTTATCATTCTGTAATATATGCTGTTATACAAAAATACACCACATATTGGGCTGGAACACCGTGATATGAATATGCAACCTAAGAATCGGCGTTAAACCCCAATCAAGCTAACAAATCACTAGTGAAAGAGCGACGAAAATTACTTGATATATTATAATAAAATTATATTTCAAATTAGGTCTGAAGTATTTTTCGTTCATCGTTCACTTGTGAGTTTAGTTAATCCACTCCATGCAGGAATATTTAAACTAATAGTTATCATCATATCAACGTTTATAACAACAATTTTGTAAATTGCTATACAAAGCTTACATTTGGATAACATAACTACTTTGAGGTAGCATCATATTCTAATATATATTACTATAAAGAAAAAGCGCGAGTTGATCACGTGAGAGATTACCGGCAGGTACGGCAGAACTCTAATCCAAGTTATATACTACAAAGCATATTCGCATAATTTTTTAAATATAATACTATGTAACCATGGTCACGCAAAAGAGCGACAGTTTAGGCTAAGTATAGGTAATGCCCTGGATCCGGTTGTTCGAAGCGCTATTAAATCTAATCCACTATTTGATGACGTCTCGTTGAAGGTCTATCTCTAACCCGGTATTAGATGACGTCACACCACGTTGAAGGTCTATCTCTAACCCGGTATTAGATGACGTCACGGCACGTTGAAGGTCTATCTGTAACCCGGTATTAGATGACGTCACGGCACGTTGAAGGTCTATCTCTAACCCGGTATTAGATGACGTCACGTCACGTTGAAGGTCTATCTCTAACCCGGTATTAGATGACGTCACACCACGTTGAAGGTCTATCTCTAACCCGGTATTATCGATCTAAGCTGGAGTTAGGGACTTATTGTGTTTCGAGCAACTGGCCCCTCATTAACATGGCAGTTAGAAGTTGGTTAACTAAAATGGCAAAACACTTTATGCATGACAAGTTCTCAATTATTAAGAATAAATGAGAAAATGTCATCCATATAATGTTTTGTCTTTATAATAACCTGTTATAATACATTATTCCCTCTATATCTCAGAATTAAAACTATATTTCCTTATAATGAATTGTCATATCCTTATTCCTTATAATGAATTGTCATATCCTCACAACAAAATCGCATATCCTTTAATAAAGCCTATCTCTTGATAAGGTCTTCGTTGTGTTCTTTAATTCTTGTTTGTTTATACTTCCGCTTATTCCCCGACACCTCTTTCAAACAGAACAAGCGTAATAGCAGATTCCCTGACACCTCTTTCAAACAGAACAAGCCTAATAGCAGATTCGTCCATTAACAATTTTTTTTGGAGAAAAAATCCATGCCCACAATTTTGGTTAATCGACTAAGGTCAATCTGAGATTAGAGGTCATGGTTCTTGTCATTGACCTGGTTTGGGTCATCTGATTTACAGCAACCCTGATTGTGATAGGAGCATCATCCGAACACATGGTATCTCACTATATAGACTCTTCAAGAGAGACCATACGACAAAACGCTGCTTATTTGTATATTGACCTAGTTCCATATACTGGATACCTTATAGCTGATATGCCTATAATCGTGGGAACCCTAGCGTATTAACTACGCTGTATCGCATAACAGTCAAGTGTACCTGTTTTGATATAGTTCTTTTCAAACATCATTAGACTCTTTAAGAAATAGTCTCACGACTGGATGTGTACGTTATTTAAACTACTTCATAAAACCTTACTCTTGCTTTTGTTTATAAGTTGATTGCGAACCCTCCTTTCCTCGTCATGTTTTTCCTACAGTTCGGACACCTACTCTCGTTGAATCGGCTTATTCCAGTGACCAGTAGATTTAGGGGACAACCCCAGATGGTTCTAGATTGTCTTTACTAGACGCGGACAATACAATATAGGTTTCTAATGTGCCAACGTTAATACACCCATGTTTTCAACTTGAATCGCGAAGATGGATAGGAGTTGAAGCAAGTTTAAGTTCGAGTTAAACAGCAACCGATCAATTTTTTTTCAATTTGATAAACTTGAGATATATTTATGTATACAAAAAAATTGTCAAAGTGGCAGCCGCATTTGCAGACAGAATTTGCACAAATATTTTCCGTTGTCCTAGTGAGGAGAAAAATATCCAATCTATTTAAGCTATCGTGTTCAAATCATAGACATATGGACTTTGACATATGCACAATATCAGCCACATTGGTGCGTGCAGTAGGTTGAAACAGTGAAGCCAATCCCTCAGTTGTTGCAATAGAAACAACCCAAAGTTAAATATAATTATTTTATCTGGGAATTGGTTTTGACTTTGTAGGGTTCTCAACACACACAGTGGCAAATAAATGCAATGACGGACATACTGGTCTCTGGAGACAGTGTTCAAGATCTAGAGCAGGTTTTGTGTTTACAGCGTAAATAATATCAAAATCCAGTCATTGTACTATTTCAATGTCTCATTTTGTAACGATCATGTACCATTTAGTTATTCAGCGCAGACTGGCAGTACGCAAGGCATGGAGGTAAGACAGCGACGGTTTTAATCTAATTTTGGAGTCGGGAAATGTTAGAAAAGAATATCTAAACAAATACACGTGACTTTTGTATGTTAGAGCGTCGCTGATAGGACGGTTTCCCACGATTTTTTATGTATGCTGCCAATAGAAATCCAGCATTTGGGGTTCGGTCAGAATACAACTAAGCAGCGTTTTACAGCATGATCTCTCTGTATGAGTCTATATATGGAGATACCATGTGTTAGGATGATGCCGTACTCACAGGTAGTGGTTCTTGGTAAATTACATAATGCCGGCATGATATTCGGTGAAACGCGATCTCATCCATCCTCTTAACAGGGGAACGCTACATTCTACTTTTGAAATAAATCTCTGAATTATTGGTGTTCGTATAAACATTTGTGACGATCGGACGGGCAGTAGCATTTCAGAGCCTCCACAACCCTCCCTCCGAGGGATCAAAACTATGCCAACATTCTGTTTTACAGTCACATATAGATGGTCCATAGACATTTGGCGAGTAGCGTGCATGAAAGTCCATATAATGTCCACCTGTTATCGCAAATATGTGAAACAACGCTCACTATGCGCGGTTCATTTTGTCGCTATCTAGCTTTTGAAAGGTGACAAAATTGGCATACAGCTTCGAAAAGGGGAACGGACAAATCTTAATAATACTAGCAAATACTTACGTGCAGGACCCATTTCATGTATTGAATGTACGAAAAAACTGCTTGGACTGATTCATCGTTTAGTTATAAAATGTTGTTCAGTAAATAAACTGTAGCCACATTGCATACGTACTCGCTCATTTACTTTTTCGCGATTCGACATTTCGCTTCCTTGCATTTTTCGCGATGTGACATTTCGGTTTCTTGCATTTTAAAGTGCACTTTCGATTTCATAAAGATGTCAGCAATGCGTCAATTTTCTGAATACGTGCGTTAGAAATAAGAGTCCTCAAGTGATTGCAGATATCAAGTGTTTAATTGCTATCCATCACGAACGCCTTGTAACTGAAAGTTGAAAAATATGTCTACGTTGTATGAGTGAATTAACTTTAAAAGAAAGGATAACAAATTTCTCTTGTATTTCTTATAGTAAACTTTGTTAGCCAAACAAAGATGCCCGCCATTTATTCAGCTTCAATGCATACAGTTCGGGGTAAAGATGACTTGAAATCTCATTTCATCAGATTGATGGGCGCGGCAGGTTTGACCAAACTTTGCACCTCTGTCGCAGCTACTGTAAAGGTAATTAGACAACACACTAAACGAAAAGCTAGAAACACATGTATCGGAATTTCGTTAAGAAAAGACGACTCTCCCTTCTAAATATGTTAAAGTGTTCTTTTCGGGGAGGATTATTTGGTAAAAAAATTTTGCAAAGCTGATAAATTTAATCAAGGGAGAGCATAGCGTCCTGGTAAAAAATAGGAGTTTTGTTCTAACGAAGAGAAATATGTATTTTTAGTCTCGCACACCGTCAAAACATGAAGGTTATTAGTTGTCGATGTATTAAACCATGCTGCATGACGTTTTCGACGAATTGTCTTGTCGCTTTGAAAGTACTCCAAGCAGATAGCGTTCTTTTTTGCTGTTGAAGTTCCTGAGGGAGTTTATTTTCCCATCTGTTAGTGTAGCTGGATTCTTAAATATCATTTAAAGTATATGCTTTATTTCACCATCCTATACGTTCCGAGAAAGTATTGTATTACCATAAGTCTATCAAGCAGAAGTATGAAACAAGCCATTCCCCTGTCTCAACGGCATTGACAGCGCTGGTCTCAGCGCTGATTGCTGAAAAGGCGAGCCTAGCGAGACATAGAGAAACTTCGATAGACATGAATTGGATGTGGAATCCTTGGTAAATCGTGCTAACGCGGTTTCTACCGCTTTTCAAACATTATATGTCACCCACAAGGCGTCAGTGGATTCTGGCATTCAAACTGCGCGAAACAAACCAACTCCCCCATTTCTTGTGCAATGCTTGTTTGTTTTATTGGGGTTTAACGTCGTACTTAAGGGTATTTCACTTATATGACGACGAATTCTCCACTTCACAATGTTCCTTGCCCTATTATTGTGGAAAACTTGAAGGAAACCTCGTGAATACCACCCGTGCGATTGCCGGAGCCACATCTTAGTCCTAATTGTGTCGAAACACACCCCAGAGCTCACTTCGTTAGAAATAGTACTACAACAACAACATCGGAAACGTCTCGGTGATACCAGTGAGTGATTTGCAAAGCCGATCATTTTCCGGAGGAAGACGAAGATAAACACTGGCTATCAATTGCACATTTCATATCACTGCTCTCCCACACAGGTTAACCATGCATTTTTTATTTCTGTAACATCACAAAACAACTATATAGTGACGTCAAGTCCTGCGCCAACGGTTTGAATGAATTACACATCTGAACAATTAGTCTCGGTTAAATATCACAACCGCAATCAGCGAAACACCAGTTAAATTTTGATCGTGAATACCACCCCTGCGGTTGCCGGAGCCACATCTTGTGACTCACTCATATACCGGAGGATCGACAGACGGACTGGATCACGTGAACGGTACATCGAAGTAGGCTTTAGAAAATGCACTTGCTAACCACTAAGCCACGAGCTCTTGTACAATGAGTCATATGGCACTATGGAAGTCCGCTTAAAGTCACAATGACGTTGAGACTGGGTGGTACCTGGATTCATACTTCTGCTTGGTGGACTTCTGGTATTGTATAATAGGTCTTATATATCTGAAGCTTGGTCTTCAAATTCACTACAGGTAGAAGAGGGCAGCACTTGTACTGTTTTGAAATCCGAGCGAATACGTTTATTCTTAAAGTTAATTAAAAAATCACGTCGAGACAATAGGTTTAAATTTAACCAAAGTTAATTCTGAGATGACATTTGTATTACGTCAATGACGTTTTTTTCTTCAAATACACCACAGGAAATAGAGAGTAGCGCTTGTAGTTTTGAAATTCGAGCGAATACGTTTATACAGACACCAGCACAATAAAATCCAAACCTGATAGCATTTGTTTCGAATAGACCCCCTACTCCACCCTGTCCCCAGGAGAGACACAAATATAAGTATCACATTTTTTTATTCAACAAAGTAAGCGACGTCATGTCACGTGTGTGACGAAGCCGCTTGAGAGTATAAAATTTATCTGCATATATTTCAAACAATGTACAATATCTCAACATAGTTTAATTTTTTCTGACAATTTTCCGATTAGTTTATGCATAATACTTTCTGCATAATAAAATGATATCTTCAACAGTTTTTTAAAACGTTTATATCAGAATCATTTTCTTAATGCAATAATCTGGGACAATGAAGCGCTTGCACATTATCGACACCAAGCAACAATTATATCATTTCTAGATTTTACATGGAAAATTAGAATCTCAAATGCCGGGAAAACATTTACTTCATTCTAAAATATAATCGATTGTACTTCCTATGTCGAGACATGGACTCAAAGATACACCCAAACTATTTTGTTTTGCAGTTCTGTTTTTTTTTTTGCTGAGTTGTGGCAAACTTTGGCCCAAATATTGGCGGAAATTAATGCGCCACGACCGGGCATTGCATACAGGATTTATCTTAGTCTCGTCCACTATAGAAACTCTAGCGATAATACGATTGCATCTACTTTTGGTCGCAGCTGCCGTACAATATCTTGGCCTACAGGAAATTGTTCCTTTGTTTGAAATTGTAATGTTGCACTTTAGGTTACTTCGACCATACGACGACCTGTCGTCGGAAAGGCTGACAAAAACTAGCAATATATAGGAGAAACACGCGACGTCTAACAATGTAAAACAAGTTCACATATTTACAGTGTCAAACGAAATAGATCCACGTTGCCCCCTAGATGATAAATCATCATGGTATTTTTGTTTCTTTCATCGTCGTACTCAAAGTTATTTCACTTATATGACGACGGATTGCCCACTTCACATTTTTCTTTGATTCATTACGGTGGTAAACCGGGAGGAAACCTAATAAAAACCACACCCGCGATTGCCGGAGCCACATCATGCCACTCTCTCATATACCTGATGGTCGACAGTCGGACTCGATCCCGAGAACAGTAAATTGGACTAAGATTATGAAGCGGACACGCTACCACTAAGCCACGACTGTGGGCCCCATCGTGATATGTATATGAAGAGACGGTTGTGTGGTTTCTTGTGGTGGAGGAACCCACCCTCGACGTCACTGGCAACAAACAAAGACAAGACAGGACAAAGACAAGACACCCGGTAGGCCAACACGTTATCCACTGAATCACGGACCTGGGTCACACAGTTTGGACTATGTTAATACATTCTCAGGTTTATCCTATTTAAACATTCTGAATATGATAAGCGTTTCTTGAAAACCCTTGGGTGCAGGGGGCATGTTTAATGTGGTGAACAAGCGTAAATGCATACATACGAGACACGGGGGCAAGGTCTTACACTGTATAACAGTTCAGTGCAGCTAATACAAGCACATACACATCCTCACACAACGGTGCATGTCAAGAGCCTCCCTTCAGGAGACAAAAGATTGATTCGTTCGTGATGGATACATGTGAATTTGTTGTGCATTTCACGTCGCAAGTAAATAATATAAATATCATGATACTGTGAAATACGTCATCATACAATCCAGATCACACCAAGGGTCAAAGAATTTCACTAACAAATAACAGTGATGCTATAAACAGCACCTTGAAGCAACGCTTTCATCGAATGACACCGCAAAATGAAGTTTTTACTGTTACCATCAAAGGCAAAATGTTACCACTCGAATCACAATGTTACCATCGGTGTTACGACTAAGGGCGTACATAATGGACACCTTGCATATGCCAGACAGTGTACCCTTCTCTGGTTATTCATTTGTTACAATGTGGCAGCCAATCCACGCCCCTGTATTACAAGTCCATGTAGTATAACGTTACCTTTTTACCAATAATGCAGATATGTATGTAAATCCTTTTTCTAATTTCAACCTTAAAGATCAGAACAATCTCTCTTATGCTGAGACTGAATCTAGGGTAAAGACGTTCAGGACATTTATTTCGATATTAGTGCAATGTGTAGTTAAAATTGACGCAATTACCAAGAGATTAGGGTTTTCATTATGAAAGATTGTTTGTTTGATTGTTGTTTAACACCATACTTAATATTATATTAACTCAAATGACGATGCGCAATCCCAATAGCTGAAGGAAACCATCTTCGACGCAGCTGGCAACTCACACAGACAAGACAGAACAAAGCAACGATAATCACAGATCGGCGTCATGCTGCATCTTAGCTGGAAGAGCCCCTCGTCAACAGGAAGCTCCCCCTACAACTCTTCGCGATTCTGAAAGATTACTTAAGGGTATTTCACTTATATGACGGCGCAACCAAGATGTGAAGCGTTTCCATAATGTTGGAAAGTTAATTTTCCTCGAGTACTAAGAAACGACAGTATTGCCACTTTTCAAACAAACTTACCCTAGCCAGAGGACGCGATTCTGAAAGATTGTTTTCTTTGGTTGGTTGGGGTTTAACGTCGTACTCAAGGGTATTCCGCTTATATGACGACGTGCCAGCCCAATGGGTGAAGGAAATCACCCTCAACACCACTGGCAACACACGAAGACAAGACCGGACAAATACAGAACAATGACAGGACAATATAAAGCGAACAACACAAGCAGAGCAGCTTCATGTTGCCCTTTTAGCTCTGCGAGCACCAGGGTAACATGAAGCTCCCTCCAACCATCCACCGATTCTGAAAGAAGAGATAAAATTGAAATGACTGGGTGATATGGTAGCCTTCAGATTATCTCTGTTGTTTGCTTCGCATTATTACGCTTCGGATTGAGCAAGTGTAACTTAAGTATTTACTCTCCGTTATCTTTTGAATTATAGGCCCTAATTGTGTCCAAACACACCCCGGAGCTCACTTTGTTAGAAATAGTACTACAACAACAACATCGGAAAAGTCTCCGTGATACCAGTGAGTGATTTGCAAAGCCGATCATTTTCCGGAGGATAAACACTGGTTATCAATTGCACATTTCATATCACTGCTCTCTCACAAAGGTTAACCATGCTTTTGTTATTTCTATAACATCTCAAATCAACTATATAGTGACGTCAAGTCCTGCGCCAACGGTTTGAATGAATTACACATCTAAACAATCAGTCTCGGTTAAATATCACAATCGCAATCAGCGAAACACCAGTTAAATTTTGATCAGAAATTCCTTCCTAATTCTGTAAAAAACTTATAATGGGGACGTACATACTATCCATGTTTTGGTTGTTGTCTAAATGTTGAATACATCATAGTGGCAGTCGACACTAGACCGAGGATACCGCTCTGAACCAACGAGAGCTTCCCTGACCACAGGTAGCCTTTTGGCAGCCAATGGACGGCGTTGATTAAATTTGTTATGTTTTGGACCAATGCGATTAATTCTGACATCTCTTCAAATTCCAGCTGCCGAATCGACCAATCAACGACCTCGTTCTCTTCCTTCTCGGGAGATCTGGAAAGATAACATTATTCTGTCACAAAACAACAGACTTGAAGATTGATTGACTGTCATGACGGCAATGTTTACCAATAAAAGGCAATACTAGATAGCTCCACTTAAACATGCCCAAGCAAAAGAAGTGAGGAGATTGCTCTGTCTATATAATAATGTTTCCCCAGGACAAGGATAGCGTTGTTTTCTTCTTTCATTGGGTCTTAGCACCGTATCTACATATGGTTGTTTCACTCACATGACGGCCTGTCAGCCCTGCCATTGGATTTGTTTGTTTGTTTGATTGGGGTTTAACGTCGTACTCCAGGGTATTTCACACTGTTCCGTGTCCTAATATGGCGGAAAGCCGGGTGGAAACCTCCCGTTTTTGTTAAAATATAGGCTCATTATCCCAGTCAAATCGCCTTTTCCTACTTTTGTTTAGGAACTATTTTTTTCTGCAAAGAGCCAAAAAGTAAACGTTATGGTGTTAAACACCTTTTTGGTGCTGCCATGTCAGCCATATTTTTTTGTAAACCTAGCGAAATATAACCGCATCTTCGGCATTAAGGTAAAAACGAAGTTTGAAGTTTATATCTAAATTTTAGCAAAAACCATTTTGGTTCGTGGAATTAAATGAAATGCAATCCCATCAGTCATGAAATAAAGTTCATTTCCAAGTTAATCGGTGAATTTGTTCTCTAGCTATCATGTTCACAAAACATAAGAGTGAATGTTGTAAAATCATACAATGTGGGCCATTTTGATTTTAACAAAATTTGATGAAATGGAATCCCATCTGTTGCCTTAATAGGAGGAGACTATATTTCAAGTTAATCTGAGAATTTATTAATGATTTATGTGTTCACAGCATATACAGATATGATGATTGTAAAATTATGCAATGGTGGCCATTTTGTTTTACGGAATTTGACTTAATTCCCATCTGTTGTATTAATAGGAGGAGACCATATTTCAAGTTTCTAGTTAATCTGTGAATTTGTTACTGTGTTCACAATATATGCAGATATGAATAATGTAAAGTAAGGCATTGGCGGCCATGTTGTTTTATGAAACTTGATGAAATTCAGTCCCATCAATTGTCTCAGAGGCAGGGAGATATCTTCAAAGTTGGAAGTTTATCCATGAATTCATTCCCTATTTATTGTGTTCACAACACATAAACGCATGAATATTCTTAAATTATGTAACAGCCATTTTGTTTTACGGGATTAGGTGAAATGCAATCCCATCTATCATCTTAACAGCAGAAAGCTACATACCAGGTTTAAGTTAATCTGTGAATTTTTTTCTACTTAGTACGTTCACAACACATACAAGCATAAATATTCTAAAATTAAGTAAACAGCCATTTTGTTTTACGGAATTTGGTAAAATGCAATCACGTCCATCATCTTAACAGGGGGAAAATACATACAAAGTTAAAGTTAATCCGTGAATTTATACTCTACTTATTGTGTTCACAACACATACAGGTATGAATATTCTAAAATTATGTAA
>JAVFBX010168187.1:0-15029 GCA_034783855.1 Mopalia kennerleyi
ATATAGCAGGGAGCCAGGCTGGTTTTACCGGGTTTATTTTCAGCTTTTCACTTATCAATTACCCTAGAATACAAAATTAGCTTTAATCAAACAAACAAATTTGTCTTTGAATTTATATTTATTATGTTTTCTTTTTGTTGTCGTTGAAATAATCAAATTTTACTGTTGCCAATGGTTGATGGCCTTATCCAAAATAAATAATCAAAATGTAAAGCCAATATTATTGTGTAAGTGTGGCTATTGCTGCTTGATACACAGTGTCATATAAGTGAAATACTTATGTATAGCGTTAAACACCAGTCAATCCCAGTCCTTTCATTCAAAACATTAACCTCTAAGAAGACTTCACAAGATCACATAGATCATTAAGAAACATTCAACATGAATTTTATCATTGTTCTCAAATGGTAATACATGTATAACTTTACCACAAAAAAAATATTAAATATTCATTTCAGAAAAAGGATTATCAAGGATAATCAAAAAAATGTAATAAATATTGTTTTGTTGTTTTGGCAGGTATTTTCAAAATATGGCAAAGTGCTGAAGATCATTACATTTACCAAGAATAGTAAGTGTTTTTTCTCCACATTGAACGCTGTCGACATATAATTATTACATTAGATATTCAACTTTTTTACAGACATGATTCATTGATACTTAATTTTTTTTTCAAGTCATTCTGGTGAACTTTTTCTGAATTCAATTTCTCTGACTAATCCAGAGTTTTTCCCTTGTAGAATTTAATATTTAAGCTGGTTTTAGCGGAATTTTAAACGGAAGATTAATGACGCATAATAAAAGAATTTGTTGGAAGAATCTATATTGGTTTGGGCATTTTTTTGTGTAAATTTTTCTGTGTAATTGGTGAATCTGACAAGAATTCTAAGCCGCGTATTATTGATTTCTGTGGTTTGAATAATTCACGAAGGGAATTGGTGTGTAAGATAAGGGGAAGGTTTTTCACCGAGTCAGCTGTGCTCTGTTTTTACACACAGATTCTCCTATGAAATGATTGATTTATTTACAGATACATACCAGGCTCTAATACAGTTTGTCGACACGATGAGCGCCAATGCAGCAAAGCTGGTAATTTCTACCCTCTTTTCTTCAATCCTTTTTTTCTCTACTTTTACAATCCTCTAACAACACGGTCTTTCAAACCGGCTTTTTCCATCTCATAAGAGCAGATTAATTGATTTATATTTTATTAATCCTTGCCGAGCATGTAATGTTTGTCCAACTCATTTACCACCCATACATCTCGAATAAACATGTGATGACATGGATTGGGTATAGCCTCTAACTGATATCCACTATTAGTAACCAACCATCTACCAGATACGCTTCTGTATTATAGATGGGCCTACTTTATCTCCTATGTATCCAATGTTGCAAATTGAACCTGCATTTATGACTGAAATTTGTTTTGTTTTTTTTGTAACAGTGTTGAATGCACCTTCTGGCTAGGGGCAGTTTGTTTGAAGAGTATCAATAGTATACTGTCATTACTTAGCACTGGAGGAAAATTATCTTTGCAACATTATGGAAAAGCTTCAAATTTTGAATGTGCTAGTGTCAATTATTGTTGGAATACACTGTCATTATATTATATGAGCATGGTGTAAAACACCAACGAATCAATCAGTGTTGATTGATAGCAATTTTTTCAAAACATTTATTCACTTTTGTTGAGGATATTCTCTCTGAACATTTCAATCTTGTCATTACTCGCCACTTGATAAAGTTTAACTTTCCAAAAAGTAAAACATATTTTAATAATATTCTAATGTCAATTATTGGAATATATTGTTGTTGTCTAATGTCAATTATTGGAATATATTGTTGTTGTATTAGTAAAATACTCTCAATCCTGTCGTAAAACCCGAATCAATCAAAGAATATTAAATAAAAGCACACCAAACGTTTCCAATATCTTACATATGAGCACATTTTTAAAAAAGTAAACGCAAGTTTAATATTTCGGAATTCATACAGAGAAACTCCAACTTCCTTTGATGTAATTTTGCATTCTAAATTGTTTTTTGTGTAACTTACCTGACAGAAATAAAACAGTTTATGTTGAACAAAGAAGGCAGGATTCAATTTAAATAGCAAACATAATTTCAGGAAATATAATATATGGATTATTTGAGTAAACATAACTAGGTTTATATTATGAGATACATGTAATATAATATATACATTGAGTAAACCTACTTTACATTAATTTAAAAAAATATTATAAGAAAATATAATACCGGTACCTACTTTGACTAAACCTTCTTTTACATTAATTTGAGTTGTTATGAGAAAATAGGATACTTACAATATTAGAGTTGGTAGACCACTACATACATTTTCATTATTTAAACAGAAAAATATTATGTGAGAAATTATAATATATAATGAGATAATATAAAAATTGAATAAATCAACATTAATTGAGAACATATGATCTATAAGCTTAAATTATTTGAGTAAATAAGAAAGAGGAATGTTTAGAAAAAGAGCATGCAGTAGCCCTGATTGATCTTATTGATTACTCTTCTCAGCATGGCCAGTGATGTTAATAGTGGTTTCCTTCACCTGCTAGTCTGCTCATATGAGTGAAATAATCTAAAGTACAGGTAAACCTTAAACAATTGATTGGAGATTACAACACAACACACCATCAGTCAATAGCCATGCTAGAAAACTATATAATATCAAGTACATCACTTCACTAGAAAGTTATTTTATATTAAAAGGTAAGATGACTATTAAGCTTGGAGGGAATTGCCTAAGACAAAGGGTACAACTGCACTTAAACAATGTTTGAATAAGCTCTGTAAAACCTTGCTCCCTGGCTTAGACCATGGTGTTCCTTTCATAGTAGGCCCGCATCCATGGCTTAGTGGTTAGCATGTGCGCTAACTGCACTGTAATCCTACATTGATGTACTGATTACAGGATTGCTCTGTCTGTCGAACCTCAGGTATATGACTGAGTCATATACTTCAATTGAATTTACACGAACCAGTACAAACTCCTCATTTATTCTCTTTTGATCGTTGTTTTTAACTCTCCCTACCTGTTCTCTCATTTCAGTCATTAGACGGCCAGTGTATTTATAACGGTTGTTGTATCCTGCGCATTGATTATTCCAAGTTGACGAACCTCAACGTAAAGTATAATAACTCAAAGAGTCGTGATTATACGAACCCCAACTTACCGACAGGAGACGCTGCTGTAGACCAGGCTGTACTGCCTTTTCCACATCAAGGTGAGAATCCTATGTGTAAAGGATCTCTCTGGCTCATGACCGTGTGCTCTGAGAGGGCACAAATGTATTCAAACATTTAACTCTGTCTACCACTGATTTCAGGGTGCACAATTAAATTTGTTTGATTGCCAGAATGTGAAGTGACAGGAGAATTGTTGATAAAGTACACATATTCAGTTTGACAAATTGTATTTTCGTGTGTTATCTTTGTTTTAAGTGTCTTCAATGATTAAATGACTGGGTTTGGTTAATGCGAATGGCAATGCTGTCTGTTGATCACTCTGCAAGTAAGGTGCATTCTCACAGTGCGATCGGAAATAACTTTTGTGAAGTTCCATTATTAGCAGTATTCTGTTTTCTGCTCCAAATTTGAATTCTGTGTCTGCCTACTAATGGTACTTTGATCTACTGCTCACTGGTTCGGAGTCCATCTGTCCACCTCAAGTATTTGAGTTGCTCAGGAAAATGCGGGGGTGGTTTTTACAAGGTTTTTTCTCAGCTTTCCATCGTATGTGAGCCAAGAACAATGTGAAATGGACAATCTATAAGTGAGAGACCCTTGAGTCACTACTATCAATGTCACTGTGAGAATGCTCCTTAAAGGAATCAAAATGTACACTTAATTTAACTTAATGCCTCACCTAATGCTTGCTGAAAACAATCATATTTTTTTATCTTAATTTCACACACTTTGATTAATGACCACATGGCTAAGTAATTGTTGCATCTGGCACTACATTTGGTGACATTCACAGCACAGAGCAATTCTGGACAATTTTAATCTAAATTGTTATTTTATATGCTTTTTTTATTTATTTTTTTTAGCTATGACACTGATTAAATTGTGTTGGTTTTATTACAATTAACTGCATGCCCCTTCTTTGTAACTTGTCTTCATTAAGGTGCCCCTGGGGTTTTGGCGGCGCCACCGTTTGCCATGCCGGGATTCGGAGCTACACAACTAACGCCATACGGGGCAGCAGCAGCTGGAGGTAGGGCCCTAATATGGTCTCTTTACCTCATCTCTCATTTCTCAGCTCTTCCATCTAATTAATCAGTCCCCTCCTAGTCTTCATTTGTGCATAATTGTTGACAAATTTCACATACAAAGGATACAGATCATTTTTTTGTGCTGAACATTTCATTATATATTGTTAAACTAATCAAAATCCGGTTTCTCAGATTTTAAATTTTTTATTTAAATTTTTTTTTTTTGCCAAAAAGAATTCACTACTGGAGTTTGTTTAGATTAACAATCAGTATCAAGTTAATGACAAACATAAACTCCTGAGCTACTCCACTTGATAAAGTATCAAGTTACCTTTTTTGAGTCTACAGTGTATAATTTATTAATACTTGTAGTTAACCTCTATTAAAATTTGCTTTCGGATTAAAATTTTGATTTGATTGACCTAATTTGAAATACTTGAAGCACCATTATTATGAGTTACTTTTTAATAAATTATGTAATATTTCTAAGTATTTGGCTGAGACAAAGTCTATCTTTCTTTTCCCAAATCATGTTTAAAATGATATCTTTGTTAAAATTTCTTCAATTTTTTTTATTTTGGTCCATATCTGTAACCTAACCCTGAATATAAACAAGAACAAGTGATATGAGAAGATTTTTACCAGTAAATACTATTTTAAGTGTATCTGCTGCATTCTGGCATAAGATGTACTGAGTTTTAAACATTGAGCACAAATATGCTGAGGGAGGTGTACAAAAGGATGGAATAGCTGTTCGAGTGGATGATTACGAAACAATAGATATGTGTGGATTGCATGACCAGTTAAAGATGCATGCATTTATGGTACTAACAAATTAGATTTACGTTCGAGATATTTATGTAATGTTAATATGTTTTGTTTGATTTGATTTCATAGCTATTTAAAGTTAACTCCACACAATGTTATTATTGTAAGGAGGTGGCGTAATCTGTTAATATAAATGTGTTTATACCTAACTTGGATGATGCTGTGGTTAATACTATGTTTTCACGACTATTGCTATTGTCCGAGACGATACATAGCAATATGTTGGAAGTGCTTATTTTTAACCAGTTGCACAAGGGTTCTGCCCATGTAAGGGATCCTGATGCGCCCTAATATTATAGTATTTTGTTGCCATGCAACAGTTTAAGTAATTCATAACCAAAAAATGTAAAGTAACACCCAGGCAAATTGTTGCTAAATAAACAAATTTTTGACCAGAGAATTATGCTAATTATTGAGAAAGTATGTTGAGGCAGAACCCTTTGGACTTGTGTTAGTACCTGTGATCAAATTAACTGCAAGGGTTTGGAACCAACACGCTAAGCGTTATATTTTGCTGCTGAATGCTTTACCTTTGTTTTCTTTGTTTTTTTCCCTGATTTATTCCCAAATTATGCAGCCCTGGGAGGCTTGCCAAGTGGTAAGTGTGTGCTTGCATTAGTCCTTTGTAGTGAATTGCTCGTGTTTCTACTGAACTGTTTATCTGATTTCCTCACTGTACCATTCACTTCCATTTCTGTCGAAATAATTTTCCAATTTTTATAAACGACTTTGTTGTTCCTTTTACGCATGAACATTTGGCATTATATTGCCGTATCTCTAGTATTTGTACCAGTATTGTATATTAAATCATTGACACATCCTCTCAAAATCTAGATATAAAGGTAGAAATTATATTAAAGACTACATGTAAATGAACCCTGTTTTGACAAAAAGTGTTAAAAAAAATCTTTACCAGTCCATCAACATGATTTTCCAATGTAAAAAAGTTATGTCTAGTGAAACGTGTATAAACCATTGTCACATTAGTGGAATACCTTAGAGTTTAAAGCTATACATTAATTGGAATAAACAATCAAGTATTGTCATGCTACGATTACCTTTTTATCCCTCAAAGCGTAACAAATTGCCACCAGAGACGCGTCACTAAATGAATTTCAACTTTCTGCATTCAACTTTTCTCTAAACTATTCTTGCAATGAGCAAACTATTTCCAACCCTCCTTTCATTGATTCAGTATTATAAGCGGCATGCATCATAGATCCATGTAAATGTATATGCCTTTCGACCCCCCCGACCCCCTTAAAAAAAAAGTTGTTTTTTTTAAAAATAAAATTTGTGTTTAAACTATCTGGTATATTCACTAGACTTTCACCAATAAGGAAAAAAAAGTATTGCTACCACAATTGGTACAAGTTATTTGAATAATGGACAATTATTTAACATTTTATCGTTAAAATACTTTTTTATTTTCTTTGAGACTAACTCGATTTACATTCTCCTTCAATTATATTTTCTGTACAAAACTGATGAGTTTTACTTGCAGATGAATTGTCACCTTTGTTTATTTAGGTATAACTTAAAGTGAATACAATGTAAAAAAGAAAATAATAAAATATGCGATATTGTCTTTTGACTAGGCATGAATTAATACTTGAATAAAATAACTGTAAATGCATATAACCAGTGTTCCAGGAGATACTTCCGGCTATACATCTGTTGTCGACAGGTGTGTGTCGTCCTATGGTAAAATATAAAGAGTTACCTGCATTATGTGATTATGTTGTCAGCCAGTTTACCTGCATGAAGGTTACACAATTCATGTTATACGTACCATTGATTCTCTGTTTTAGGCATGAATGCACAATTAGCCCCAGGGGGTTTCGGTATGCAGCAGGCTATTGGAGCAGCAGCACAGATGGGACTCGCTTTACCAAACGCTGGGGGCAGTGTCCTGCATATTTCAAATCTTGATGAAGAGGTATATTTCTGTTTATCTTAACTATTATTCTGCGTATTATCAATATATTAGCTCTGACTCATTGTTTCAGTCTGTACAGTACTGTGCCTTCCTCTTCTGTCTCTGTTACAAAAGACTGCTTACAATGTGGTGCAATCCCCCAGTCAACAACCCCTTTTAAATACCCAGACCCCCTGGTTACCTGCAAACTCTTAACTCCACACATTTAATCTTCCATTCAATCTATCCAATTTTTTGTTGTTGTTGACATTGTTAAGCCACTGCCTTGTCACTTCATGAGTGCTATTTACAGTAACAATGTTTAACAAGCTTCAAATTCCAAAATATAACTTTAGATAATTATATAATATATCTTTTTCTAACCATTTAGACAGCTTGGGTTCATTAATATAAACTTTACCATTGGGCAGGTGGGTGGAGGAAGCAACACACAGTTAAACCCTAAAAAGGCAAACAAACATTGAATATCTACTAAAAAAAAAAAAGTAATAAAAAAATTACTATTAAATTTAATTTTGTTTGTTGAATTGTTAAAGTAATTTTTGGAATTAATTGCGCATAATAGAAAACAACTAACCAAACACAACAATAACGATTTTTTGTGACAGTCCCCCATTTCCTTCAGACAACACAAAATGACATTGTAGCATGCATCAGTACTTGTGTTTTATTGCATATGTCTAACTGTTATATATTGTGATATTAAACTTCACCATATTGCGTGGTGTATCACCCAAGCATACTGTTTTGAATTCTATCTGTTTATTTGTTTTTTTTACGGACTGTTATCTTGATGACATGACAAAGATATTTCCGCATGAAAAAATATTAAATGTAGTGATTTATACTGATAAATATTTCCAAACGGTTTGCTTGGGTTTTCTACTTACTTGTCTAATCACACGTTGTCTGTTTTGTAAACATAACATCCGCTGTAATATTGTGCTTTAAATATCTTATTTGATGTGGTATTCATTCAGAAAAAAAAGGAATGCAATGCAAAATGATACCCCTCTGATCCAGCTATTGCTAATGTGAAATAAAACTAACTTTATGTATGATTGTTTAACTTACTATGAACATGTGAATTTACGTCCTGAGCTTTAACCCAATTTCTTCAGATTAATTGTAGCCTCTTGGGCCGGGGTAAATGTGTATTGTGTTGTATTGCCATAATATATAGTTGGGTTGTGTGTACCAAATTACCCTCATCGATGTATTTTTGTCTCTTAGTAGTTGGGGCATGCTTTTGCAGCTTATTGAACAATTACAGGTTTGTGGCTTGAAGCATACTGTAACTTCTAATTGGTCATTTGTACCCCAAAACACAGGAGAAGGTCATGGCAAGGGAGATAACTCAGTATCAATGCATGGTGAAATTTCTGTACATCTTTATTGGTGTTTGTCCAACAACACATTAACAAAGATGTCACGTTGAACTAATTACACTGGTTTTGGATTTTTGGCTGTAATTCAATGCTTAGAAAGTTGGAAGAAGAAAATCTGCCTTTTCATGTCCTCACATATGAAGTTTCACCCTTGTAATGCTATGTAGTCATCCAACTAAATCTTTCAACTGTTTCACTTTCCTAATCAGAAAGGCATATTTTATCTTTTGACGTTTAGAGGGGTCTGTTGGTCCACAACCTGAACAATACTTGTAGATCTATCCACAGAGTAACAAAGAAAATGGACACTGATTTTTTCCCATGTTTTTTCTTTTTTTCCCCATCCCACAATTTCTGCTGGTGTACTACACGTGGACTCTCTGTTCGCTCACTTGGACTCCATTCTTGCTCTGCTATATTTCCTGTTGCTCTGACTCTAGATGGTTTCGCCCGATGCTCTATTTACCCTCTTTGGTACGTTTTTATGCACTGTTTATTTTAACATTTGTCTTTCGTGAAAAGGAAGAAATTAAAAAAATTCAATCATTCACCTATTTCGCTAAAAGCTACTTACCTTGGTTCTGTAATAGTAGTTAGAGTTAGTTCAACAACAGTCACTGGACTTTTTTATTATAGCCATATGATAGGAGCACTGAGCTGCTGTGTGGCGTTGGTAAAAAAAATTTATCAAAATGAAAAGGGAAGAAAAATTTGATAAAATGAAAACGACAAAAAATCTTGACAGATTGCATGATCTATATATAATAACAGTAATGCAGATGTTTGTACATACTTTTCCATACACATCTGGTGTTTGATTTCTAAGACACACACACACATAGTACTGCATGGATATTTAACTGTGTATATACTTGTATATATATATATTGACCATGAAAAGCATGACATAAAATGGAGAGTCGTCACAAAATTCTGTTTGTGGTAAGACACTAACTGTACCGAAGTCTGGTTCAACCTTTTTGCTTACACTTTCTGCACATTTTATATTCTGGCCAAATTGTGCGGTATTTTGTGTAATGTTTTCAGCTAATGTAAATTTGACAATGATGTGTTTGCTTAGGTGTCTATGGTGATGTGCACAGGGTGAAGATTTTGTTCAATAAAAAAGACAATGCTCTTATTCAAATGGCTGAACCCCATCAAGCACAGCTTGGTAAGTTGATTTGGTGCTTTTTTTTTAAAAAGACTGTTATCTCAGGCTGAGCTAGATTTGAGACTTATCTCGGGCTGAGCGAGACTTGAGACTGTTATCTCAGGCTGAGCTAGATTTGAGACTTATCTCAGGCTGAGTGAGATTTGTGACTGTTATCTCTGGTTGAGCGAGATTTGAAACTTATCTCAGGATGGGCTAGATTTGAGACTGTTATCTGAGCAAACTTGAGACTGTTATCTTAGGCTGAGCGAGACTTGTGGCTGTTATCTTAGGCTGAGCGAGACTTGTGACTGTTATCTCCGGCTGAGCGAGACTTGTGACTTATCTCCGGCTGAGCGAGACTTGTGATTGTTATCTCAGGCTGAGCGCGACTTTAGACTATTATCTCAGGCTGAGCGCGACTTGTGACTGTTGTCTCAGGCTGAGCGTGACTTTAGACTGTTATCTCAGGCTGAGCGAGACTTGTGATTGTTATCTCAGGCTGAGCGTTACTTTAGACTTATCTCAGGCTGAGCGAGACTTGTGACTGTTATCTCAGGCTGAGCGTGACTTTAGACTTATCTCAGGCTGAGTGAAACTTGTGACTGTTATCTCAGGCTGAGCGTGACTTGTGACTGTTATCGCAGGCTGAGCGTGACTTTAGACTATTATCTCAGGATGAACGAGACTTGTGACTGTTATCTCAGGCTGAGCGGGACTTGACTATTATCTGAAGCTGAGCAGGACTTGAGACTTGCTGAGCTAGACTTGAGACTGTAATCCCAGGCTGAGCTAGACTTGAGACTGTTATCTCAGGCTGAGCTAGATTTGAGACTGTTATCTCAGGCTGAGCAAGACTTGTGACTGTTATCTCAGACTCAGCTAGATTTGAGACTTATCTCAGGCTGAGCAAAACTCGAGACTTATCTCAGGATGAACTAGATTTGAGACTATCATCTCATGCTGAGCGAGACTTGTGTGTTATCTCAGGCCAATAGAGTCTTAAAACTGTGATCTCCGGCTGAGTGAGACTGGAGACTGTGATATTGCCCCAAGTTTGAATGAAGACTATGTATTCCAGGGCTGCCTGACGGATCCGGGCTTTGATCTTTTTCAAGATACAAGATGAAACTAACAGATATCTTCAAAATTATTTTGATATAAAGCAGTTACATTAAGCATTTTTACGCTTTCAACACTTTATTTAATTCACAGTACAATTTTTAAAACTATCTTATCTTGTCTCCCTGCAGCCATTGCCCATCTATCGGGAGCCAGAGTGTGGAATAAGCCTATCCGTGTTATTCAGTCCAAACACTCAGTTGTACAGATGCCTAAGGAAGGCCAACCGGTAAGTTCTACCCCTCTGTTTACTTCATCTTCTCGAGGCTAGGCAAAAAAGAAGTTCATCCCATTAGGCCTATTTTCCTTTTCTACCTTGCCTTCATAGATGAAAAAACCGGAGTCAACTAGTCTACAACTGCTATTTTAGAGTGACCTCTCTTTACCCAACCTGATCAGATTGGATACCCCATTAGTTGCAAATGATGTTAATGGTGGTTGGTTTTACCCAGGGAGCACTATGCAAATTTGTTGAGTACAACGTTTAACCCCAATCAAAGGAACAAATACGATTACCGTTGGGCAGACATGTTCTCGTCGAGAAGTAGCCTAAGGTAGTAAATAAAACCTCAATCAAATTTTGAAAATTTGTTTTCAAGATCCATCAAGATAAGCAAAAATATTCAACATTAGACATAATTATGACATTTGGGTGTGATTTTATTTTACAGCAAGATGCTGGGCTGACCAAAGACTTCAGTAACTCACCATTGCATAGGTTTAAGCGGCCGGGGTCGAAGAATTGTCAGAATATTTATCCCCCATCTGCTGTACTTCATCTGTCCAACATTCCGTGAGTATATTAGTCTGCTGAAGACAATCACTGTAAACCAGTTCAACGGAATTCCTTAAAGCATTAAACAAGGGGATCTCCAGAGATGTTACCTGGAAATAATTCCAGGATTCTATCCTAGATTGATCCGACCAAAATCACAGTTCTGTTCCCACTTTCGGCTTGATTTTAAGTAAATTGTTAGCCATTGACATTAATTTGGGCTTATATTAATCTGGCCCCGCTGGGGGAGCGGGTTGGCCAGTCCTGCAGAATACTCTCCCGGCTTCCTCAGTCTTTCGTAAGAAGCGAGAAAAGAGGAGCTTTCTGTTACCCTGGTGTTCTCAGAGCTAAAGGGGAACAGGAAGCTGATTTGTTTGTACATTTTGTATTTGTCTCCATCGTCATATAATTGAAATACCTTGAGTATGACGTTAAGCACCAATCAAACAAACCAACAATTGATTGCGAGCTCAGCCCGGTGTGAAACACCGTGTATTTTTAATAGCCAGGGTTGACCATCTTGTTGTAGGCGCCAGCCAGCAAGTAGGCTGTTTGATTTGTTTGCGATAAGCTTCTGTAGATAAACGGTACATCTCCTGGTCAATACGAGGTTGAGAATGAACAGGGGCAGACGTCGACTGAGAGGTCGAAGATTGAAGCAGATTGAGTTTAGTCATTGGTCATATCATGGCTGGCATCCTTGCTTTGCAGTAGTTTTTCATGGCTTATTGCTATGCAATGGGCATATGAACATAAATGCCTTTGTACTGTAGCCTATATTTACTAACAAAGTTTGTCCCATCGATATGCTTCATAATTTCAGTTTTTGCCTTGCCTTTAATATGTGAATCGCTGTTGATTGCACTAGCATGTTTGGCACATAGCAGGCAGTGAACCTCGAACACCACCTCCTTGTTATCCTCTCGACATATTTTATACACGATCACTACACCTAAGTTTCAACGAAGAAACGTACTCAATTGTACCGATGCACCTGTCTTTTTAACCTTCAGAATCTCGCATAAAAATTATAGTAACTAGCAATCACAGAGATAAACCACATTTTGTCCTGAACTGACCGCGGCGTGGCGCTGTGATCGCTTCAGTCAGTCTACAGTAACACCGTGTCCGGGTCGATGAGCAGCAGTGACGCGCATTATGGTGCATATGTTTAACCGTTTTTTTTAAGACGGTATAAACAACTGAAAACTTTGCTGGGTACATTATACAAGGCACTGACCTACGTCTTACGATTAAAATGTAAATAAAAGGTCATTGATATTATTGTTTAGATAGAAGGTGCATGGGTGCAATTTTTCGCACTTCTAGATCAGAATGTAGGTGCGCGAAGGCGCATGAGCCCAATGGCGCCTGTCAGAAACGAGGGTCTGAATAATGGCCGCTCTTCTTCGTATATTTTCAAGCTTTTGCAACAAAAGCAGTGCACAGTTGTCAAATAATACACTGCCGTATTCTAAAATTGGTCGAACATAGGTTTTGAATACATTTGTTAGGCAAGATCTATTAAGATTATTTTGGTGTCTGGATAACATAGATACTGCTCTGTTTGCTTTGGTAATGAGAGAATTAACATGCTCATCCCATTTACATTTTTCATGTAAAATGTAATTCCCAAATGTTTATGGGACAGCACTTGCTCCACAGGGATGTCATTAAGATACATATAAGTATAAACAGGATGTTTCTTTAACGGAATAAGTAAGTATACAGTCTTGAAAAGGTTAAAAGTTACTAGCCATTGTGATGTCCACGTAGTGAGACAATCAAGATCTCAGTTAATTTTTTGTTCAGATATACTAATATATCAAATAAGCTTATAGTCTCCAACAAAGAAGTATCGTCAGCAAGTGAATTAATGGTGCTCTCAATTTCCACATTTATATCATTAGCATATATTAAATATAACAGAGGCCCTAGAACAGGTCCTTGAGGAACACCTGCCTGGATGTTACGTGGAGTGGAGTTAACACCATTAATCACAACTTGAAGGCTTCGATTACTAAGATAATCACGAAACCAAGACAATAAGGGGTCACATATACCAATCCTGTGTAGTTTGAACAAAAGTCTTTCATGCCATACCTTACCAATGCCATACCTTACCAATGCTTTGTAGACATCTTACAAGACAAACATCGTGACCTTGATCGATGTTTTGATAGATGCTATGCACAATTAACCATACCCCTGTTTAAATCCCAAGGTTTCCGAAATTAATAAATTATTGTCACAGCAATGTTTATAAAGTTGCTTGAAAGCAATTTTTTCTATAATTTTATATATGGATGATAATAGCGACACAGGGCAATAATTTAAAAGTACTTTACGATCCCCCTTTTTGTGTATTGGGACAACATTTGAAATTTTCCAAACAGAGGGAAATACATGTACACCATTTCTGAAAGAGAAATTAAACAATTTTGAGAAGGGCTCTGCCAAAGCCTTACCAGAAAGTTTCAAAACAGTATCACTTATATTGTCAATTCCCAGGACTTTCCGAGTATTCAGACATATCAACAATTTTTCAACTTCAGACGGACATGTCGTTACGTTTAGCTGTATTAACATCCCTACGGTAAATAATGAAGATAAATAATGTAAATCAGTTTTTGTTTATTAAATCGTTTAAAGCATCTGTTACGAATACAAATTTTGCGCCTTAATTCGTTGGTCCTCCATGGTTTATCAGAAGGGAATGTTATGTGAGTTTTATTTGGTATTGATTCTTCACAGCCAGATAAAAATAGGGAGTTCCAAAAATAAACTATGTCACCTATATCGTCATATACTTGATATGGTACCTCCCATGGCGCGTTATTAAGAGTTTCCACCAATGTTTCCACATCAGCGTAATTATAGTCCCAGACATTTCTTTTGAATGATTTATGTTTGGATTGAAGATTTTGGAGAGGAGGGGCGACTCCAAACTCGTTGATGAAACTAACGTTATATGTAATCAACAAATTTAGAATGTAAACGCTATCTTTAGTAATGCATGTAAGTTCATTTGTCAACTGAAACAGATTCTTGCCCTTCAGCAGTAGTCGTAAATCATTCCTTACATGTAACTCACTGTTCAAATGGTCTGTATGATCCCATTGGAGGGCCGGTAGTCTAGAATACTGGTGTTTTTATCCAGTTTTTAAAGCAAAATTCAGGTATGTGGACGAGTTTGTTACAGCTAGTTGTCTTAACCCATTCGATCTGACGTTTCTATCTGGCGACCAATCCTCAGGAACCTTCGTCTCCTTTGGTCGCCAATTGTTTGATGTGTGTTGTCCTCCCCTCTCTGGGCCCCCTCTCCCCAGGCATGCTTCTTGTCCGGTTCTCCCACCTCCTGTGGGATTCTATGCACTACAGGGTTTGATCTTAACTTCTTTATGCACAAGCCAATCAGGCTAGTTCCTTTCAAGTTGCACTAGCCCGTACAAAGTTACACTAGCCCGTCATTTTTCATATTAAAAAAAGGTACATTGATACAAATTATTTAAGATTTTCTCAGTCCAACAAATAGTGATATCAGTCTTTCTTATGCTTTTCCCACTGTA
>JAVFBX010168296.1:0-15028 GCA_034783855.1 Mopalia kennerleyi
AACCAAGACAAAACACTGAAGAAAACCCCCATTGTCTCCTTCAAGTGTAGGAAACTAATCTGAATGGTTCACTCGTGCAGCAAACACTCCTTACGCCTAATTTGTGAAGGCCACTCGGAATAAAGAAAGACAAGACAGGGCAATCACTTGACACAATTGAAAGACACCACAAACAGATCAGTATTGTGTTGCCCGGCAGGTCTAGAGGCACCAGAGCAAAAATAAGATTACTCCAGCCACCTGACCCATATTGCTAGAAGATTTGATAAGATCAAGGACTTATTTTTAATGTTAGTGTAGCTCTCAGTCGCTGTAAAGATAGATTTATGGAAAAAATCAAGACACCGCTAAGGGAGCACCACATCAAAAGTAGGCTGATTCCAGCTGCCTGCCACTTGGTCTAAGCAGCATGAATCAAATGTCCACTTGGTCTAAGCAGCATGAATCAAATGTTCACTTGGTCTTAGCAGCATAAATCAAATGTTCACTTGGTCTAAGCAGCATAAATCAAATGTCCACTTGGTCTAAGCAGCATGAATCAAATGTTCACTTGGTCTAAGCAGCATAAATCAAATGTTCACTTGGTCTAAGCAGCATAAATCAAATGTCCACTTGGTCTAAGCAGCATGGATCAAATGTCCACTTGGTCTAAGCAACATAAATCAAATGTTCACTTGGTCTAAGCAGCATGAATCAAATGTCCACTTGGTCTTAGCAGCATAAATCAAATGTCCACTTGGTCTAAGCAGCATAAATCAAATGTCCACTTGGTCTACACAACATGGATCATATGTCCACTTGGTCTAAGCAGCATAAATCAAATGTTCACTTGTCTACACAACATGAATCAAATGTTCACATGGTCTACACAACATGACTCAAATGTCCACTTGGTCTACACAACATGAATCAAATGTTCACTTGGTCTACACAACATGAATCAAATGTTCACATATTGATACACCTTTGAGAAAGAAAGTTTGTAGCTGACATGTTACAGGAGATTGATTGAATTAGACATTACACTTTGTTTATTTTTATAACAATGTTTACAATTTTTATTCATTTTCCAATGTGCGGGTTTTGGGCTTTACACATTTATAGTACTTTATTCATATGGCAGTATATTCTTCCAATAAGAGAAGGAAACAACAGTTTAATATAAACATTGAATGACAGATCGTATAATGTAGTGCAACAGTATAATGTCAAATAAACAGCACACACGTAATCAATGTATTTGTTTATGTTGACACTTTAAATTGATGAGACTTAACACTGCTAAGCTAAACTGAGTAACTGTTCTCAATTGTTGTACTCATGATGGGGACGGGAAGAAGATTGATCACAACGCTGTAGCCTGATTAAAACCATTGTATTAATTCTGTCCAAGACAATAATCATTTTTAATACAAATGAACTTTTTTAAGGTACAAGTATTGGATCGAAAACTTCTTGAAGCAAACATAATAGGGTACACTAACCATGAGTCTTAGATAAAAGACGAACAGTGGACCTTGGGAAATTTTTGTGATGAAAACTAATTGTTGCATAAATAACTCTTGTACAATGTTTTACAATACTTACTGTTTCTTGAATGTGGATAACAAGTTGTAAATGTTTAAGGCTTTTGCCCGTTTAATAATAGTAGAGAGAAAACTAGCAATTTACTGACAGACAAATTATTAGTACATGTTCAATTATAGAGTACATGTTGTAACATCAAAATAAATATTAAAATGGAATCTTTTCAGAAGATTAAATACTTTGTTCTTGAAAACACCAGTAACTAAGGTTTTATAATAGATTCCTCGAGGAAGTGTTTCCCTTTGAAGGTCTCCCTCTGCAAAAGTCCTAATTAGCTTTGTGGGTTAACGAGGACTTTGTCTGGAGTTGTGAGAAGATTCCTTTTGTCTCCACAATAAGCTATGGTAAAGATATTGTATTCAGAGTTTATGGATTGATTGGAGCAGTACACTGAAATCAAGATGGTCGCTGCAGTGTAAATAATAGGGAATATTGTCATTCCGAGACAATCTTAAAACTGAAAACTCTGTACTGGTGCTGATGTTTTTTGGGGGAAAATGAATGAGGTGAGGGATGTCGACAGATTAATCTAGCTACACGTACAATCATAATCCTTTATAAAAAGTTATATAAATTTAAAAACTGCATTAATGAGTAAAGTGACCTTTTAGATTATACCTAAATCCTGGGGAATATAATAGCATGCACTTTCTCACAATATACTCATAAATGGGCTTTTTGCGGCCTGGTATCCTCAATCAGCTAAACTATTGTCATTCAGATACCAGGCTTATAAAGTCCAATAATAGGTCTGAATAAAATAATAACGTGATACAAAGGGTTATATATTAATCAAGCACAAAGCTGTGAGGAGCCAAAGTCTTACAAATAGTGTGTTGCTGGACATTTAGCTTCAAAGGCAACATAAAAGAGATCATAGAAGCACAAATTGGTCCTTATTTGTAAAAAGGCCAGCATGGAAACATAAATACTCTCATAGCCTCGAAACCAAAACGTGAAAGAATCTTAGCTTGGATTATCCAGGTAGGCAGAAATAAAACCGAGCTGGCGCCATTTAACTATAACTCAATATATTACTGACAGTTTTTAAGTTCTTATTATCAGTTCACACACTGTATTGTTTAAGTAGTTTGTGCTGTAAAATGATTAACCAAGGATGATTTAAAATATCAGAAAAAATTATTAGACTTGTAACAGAAGTCAAAGCTTTTATATGGACGGATAAAACTAAATCTCTTCTAAAATGATTGACTCTTAACCTTAAAATCTACAGAATAAATTGAACAGTCGATAAATGACTATCTTTAAGAAGAGAGATTATGCCCATGAAGGCCAGTCACATTATGACTGTGGCAAACATGGTTAATTGGGAAAATCCTGGAATTAATGCTGGGGGAAATGTGTCTGGGGGATTAGTGAGTCTGTCAGTAAATCCATTAAGTCCGGCTTAAACCTGATCATTATTAAAAGCAATATCAGACCAGAATTATGTTCACCTGCCATCCACAAATTCTATTAATAGAGTATTTAATATCAGGAATGCTTGATATGTGTAAGGTGAAAAAACACTAACAATGGATAATGGAACCATTTGATTAATATAATAAAATTCCAAAGAGTGGGGCCACCAGACTACGGGCAGTATGACTGACACATATTTATACTGTCACCTTTGAAGGAACATTAATATTCAAACAGAAAATTTATATATCAGACTTCACACTTTGGTGACGGTGAAAGAAACCGCTCTCTACCTCGCTGTCAACAAACAAAGTAGACACAGGACTATTAGAGGACATGTAAAATCCCAATGCATAACAAAGACATTGGATTTATGCTACCCCTTAGCTCTGAGCAGTTCCAGCCTACCCAACCAGCCACCAATGGTCTTGGGGAGCATAAAGTGATTACTATTTTGAGCAAATGAAATATCAAGAAGAAGTAATGTAGAAACAGAGACAGAAATACAATATCAGGAAGAAGTAATGTAGAAACAGAGACAGAAATGCAATGTCAGGAAGAAGTAATGTAGAAACAGAGACAGCAATGCAATGTCAGGAAGAAGTAATGTAGAAACAGAGACAGAAATGCAATGTCAGGAAGAAGTAATGTAGAAACAGAGACAGAAATGCAATGTCAGGAAGAAGTAATGTAGAAATAGAGACAGAAATGCAATATCAGGAAGAAGTAACGTAGAAACAGAAATGGTAAAAACATTTTGTCAGAGGTGTTTGCACATTTTTTAAAACTATTATAATTTCTTTTTTTAACGCTAGTTATTACCATAAATGTTAAACAGAATTCATAAATAGCTAAGTTGAAACAGTAGTAAAAAGAGATATATTAATGTATTTTCATGGTGACCTCACTGAGATTAATGGCATTTCCTAATACTGTCTGTGGATGTATTGGCAGACCTGAAATTCACCAAATGGCTATTAAGAACTGTAGGAGTAAAACAGAGCTTAGCAAAGAAAAGTTGACTGTCCTTAAAACTAAGCTGGTTTGATCATTCCTGAATGGCGGTGTAATCAAACAGGAAATCAAAGGAACTAACTGTAAATGAAGGAGGCCTATAAAGGGACATTGCCGCTGTTTTATAGAGATTAGATTGGCTCTGTGTTATGACACCACTGGGCCCAGTTTCCATCAGGTCAACGGAACTGGAACCATTTGATAACCATTAGGGCTATCCACTGGTAATGGTCCAATTCTACCAAAGCTATATCATCTGAGTGCAACCAGAAATAACACCAACTTTAAAACATTACTTATTGGGAATGGATATGAAAGTATTTCTCAATTATTTCACATACAAAGCCAATGTAAACACTTATAAAAACATGTGGAGTATGATAATCAAATATGTTCCTTAAAACCAGACATTAACCTACTATAAAGAAAAGAAATTACAGAAAAGTTGCTGAAAAAATAAGAGATTTAAGGATGGTTTATTCACCCTTCTGGAGTTCATTCCTGAAAGTGGTCCCGAGAAGTAATGAGGAAAGAGGAATATAAATTTATTGGAATGGCTTTGTTTTACTCCAGGCTTTAGTTGTGCATCATAGTCTGAACCCTTAATGGAGAAATGTTTTAGCTTCTCAGACCCTAAAGTAATAGTTAGAAAAAGCAGTCCTCTGGCATGTGTTGTAATAGAGATAAACTGTTACATAGTCAATGTATTGGATCTCAAATGCTTTATTAGAGAATCGTCCTGCATAGCCTCAACATTCCTACATGTTTTAATCCTCCCATACAAACAGCGTATTACATCAGAATTGAGAATTTATTGACTTTACCTCCCAGAAATATACAGATAAGTAATTACAGGAATGATGGAAATGGCTGGTCATTGGAAACTATTGACTTAAGATCAATGGCTGGAGAAGTGACACTAACAACATTCTCTATGGCACCATGTACAACAGGTTGCATTTCCTCGAGATTTATGTCGATAAGCTTTTACATTTGTCTCAAAAATGTTTCTGTTTTGACGGTAGACGGGAGGGATTCCCCCCTTGAAATTTTTAATCAAAACAATTTCCTCTCAATTGATGAAAGTGGACAAGCTAAATTTAAGTTTGTTTGATTGATTGTGGTTAAACCTCAGGCTGCATCTCACTAATAAGGCACTCTGCCTTACTTCTCGATAAACTAGTCGTAAAACCGGGGATTTTAATATACAGCGATATGTAACGGCAAACTTTCACATTAAATTACCAATGATTGATTTGATTTCACTCTTTAATATTTCCATTTTACAGCTGCTATCAGAAATAAAAAGACCTAAGTACATATAGATAACTATCTTTAATTCCATAGAAAGAAGTATTATAACTCGGAAAAAGTGCATTTGGGTAAAAAAAAAAACGATCTAATGTTGGACTAGAAAAACCTGTTGTATTCCCGGATCAAAAATTGGCGGCCGATTGAAGGAAGAGCAGGTGATCGGGAACCATTTGGTATCTCAAAGTGCTAAGGCAGTTTTTCATTCAGCCCCTTATCAACCATGTAAATCCATCAAATAGATGTTAATGCTAGTCAAGTTTAGTTCACAATTCAGATATATTATTATATCGATTACTTTTTTAGACTGCAAAAATCCAGCAAAAAGTATATTTTTAATTTTGAGGTTTATTTTGAGGTTTTTCCACCTAACTGACATTGAATATCAATAGAGAAGTTAATGATCGTTATCATATATTCACACTCCGTAGATGTCAAATAGTTATATGTTTTTGAGGACCTTTAATTTACAACAAACAAAAAACTTGTGAAGGAGGGAGACTCTCATGAGCTTTCTATCACCATAGTACTGCACATACGCATTAAGCTCCCCAGTTTTCCTGAGTCTTGAGTGAAACGGACGAATGGTAACAATACCGAGTACCTGATTTTATGTGGATTAGGCCTTGATAAGGCCAAGCTTCATATCCCTGTATATTGTATTCCCAGGTTAACATTTAAAAAATTAAATTTTAGAAGTATCTCAAAACCCCATTTAAATATTAGAATTTGAAGACTCCCATTGGAATACATGATTTGAAACAGTGTTGATTGAAACCAACCAATGACAAGCAATTAAATATAGCTAGTTACCTTGAGCTGCATTATTTCAGAGTATATTAACAATAAAGGCAAAAAATAGTAAAAATTAGGATTACTGACAAATGGTTTGTAAAAAAAGAGCGATTTGTGAGTAGTTAATAAAAGAGGTAAACCTGTGGCGAAATAGATCAGAAACACAGTTTTATGGCAAGCCATTTTATCACTTCTACCTTTATTCTACATATGTTCTATTGTAGTTCTGCTTTTATTTTAAGTATGTACAATTCTTTTTCACCTATGTGAAATCCTTTTTTACTTATGTTGAAAAGATTTTCACTTAAGTAAAAACAATTTATTTTACATATGAAGAATTCTCTTCAACATATGTAAAATTCTATTCAACATAATTATGTGAAATTCTTCTTCACATAAGTAAAATAAAACACAAAAACCTAACTATTTTACATATTTGAAAAAGAATTTTTCCACATATGTGACATTCTTTTCCACATATGTGAAATTCTTTTCCACATGTGAAATTCTTTTTCATATATGTGACATTCTTTTTCACATATATGTAAAATAAAGTCATTTATTTTAAATATGTGTAAAAGAATTTCACATATGAATTTTTTATACCTTTATTATTTTTTATATATAAATGTAACACATGTTGCAGAATTCATAACACTTTATTAAAAACATGATCTATTGATAGTTATTATGGTTACTATCTTAAAATACTTTGCAAAACCGTCTAACCTTATCTCTTGTGTGAAACACAAGAAATATAAAAGATAAACATATTTTAATATATAAAAACCAGATTCCAGGCATTTCACACTATATGTGTAGCGAGCAACACATTATCAATGGAACGATCGGAGAAATACTGATTTTACTCTCAAGCTCAGAAAATCTAAAAAAATGGAAAACCAAAGAAACTCAAAACGAATTACAGGGTCAGACTTCTGCAGGGTGTTTTTTTATATAGCTTTTCAATCTTTAAAGTGGCGGACATGACAGGTTGACTGATTGCCCACAAACACATTTATTCTCGAATCTCATAGAAAATACTGCTCCATTTAACCGTTTCAAATATCTTCCAATCCAAGACGTACACTAGTGACAAATTAAAGACAAGGCTAAGTGCCATCAATCATTTTTTTCTCTCAATATTCCACCTGATATGATAAAAATCGAAATTTCCCTAAAGTACATCCCTTATGGATCACAATTGGTATTCTAGACGACCCTTCTTCAATCCTTATATTGTTGTACAAAACAACACACATATTTAAGACTATATCAATAACTGTCTCTGATACTATAAATCCAATCAATTCTACATACTGGTTACATAAAAGTAAAAGAAGTCCTAGATAAATACATGCTTTTATTTGTCTTAAAATAATTGACTAATAAGGGGAGTTTGTGATTGTTAGTTTGATTGGGGTTTTACATCATGCTCAAGGGTATTTCACTGATATGACAACAGATTATCCACTTCACACTGCTCCTTGCCCCAGTATGGTGGAAAACCAAGAGGAAACCTTGTAAAAACCACCCCAGCGATTGCGGGAGTCACATCTTGTGACTCACTCATATACCTAAGAGTCAACAGAAGGACTCGATCCGGTGAACAGTACATCGAAGTAGGCATTAGAAAGTGCACTCGCTAACCACTACACCACGGCCGCGGGCCCGGGGAATTTGTGAACACATATCTTTGTAACATTATGTATATATAAATACATACAAACACAATTACCAAGAGCTGTGATTATTCCAGGAAATTCGTTTAAAACATTTTATGTTGTATGATATTTGCCACCCCATCACCTGGTAACTGGATGCCTTGAACCAACGTCATCCACAAATAAAACATGAAATCTCAAAACATGTCAGGTAGAAGTTTTCACACTCCGGCAATGAAGTGTTCCAGAACAATTTAAGGCGCCTCAAAATATAGAACTTGTAAAGACATCAATGTAATTTGGATAGAACCTGACCTACTCACCTACTTCTAATTCAATGACTACATTTTCAAATCTTTCCCAGGTTTTAACTAATTCATTCTTCAGTATGTAATTATAGTGCAATCACTTTAATTATTCTTAAAGGGAATGCAAATAATGGTCAGTGGTTGTAGTATTCTGGCAAATTTCACAAGCCGCATTATAGCAGTCGTTCAATTGCCAGCCACCACTGATTGAGTTTTGATAAGGCATTTGGCAATTTTTCATGCAGTGGCAATGGGCTATTTGCTTATTGCTAGGGAATTTCCTTCTCAGCTCTCCCAAACTGTGGAATTACAACGGAGGTTAGAAGAACTAATGGAATTGGCAATAAATTTGCAACATTTAAAAATACTTGTGGACTGAGTGGAGAAGGAACAATGTAGTGGTTGGCCGGTATGGCATGTCAACACAGTTACCACATTTATATTGGCCTGATCAGTAGACTAGCTGCTGTGGAATAGGGCTGTTTTCCTGAATAGAGACAGGCCTGACTAGACTGCAGACAACCTCTAAGTGCTCTCTATCCAACATCTCTCCAACTCATTGAAATCCAACAAAAGCTTCTAATCCAGGACAGGCCATTTGATAGATGCTACAGATCGCACTTGTGACGACCCACTACATGTGTAAGCATACACTCACAAAGACACTACTGAAGAACCCTTAATATACACAGCTTTAATAAATCTTCCAACGCTATAGACATTTTCTCTGGAAATTCTACAGAAATGTAAAATGAAAAACAATCCTAACATAGTTGGCCGACAAGTAGCAGATTCACAAGCACAAAAATGAAGAATATTATTTGTTGTATTCTATATTGGAGAAGGATACTATTGGTTGTATTCTATATTGGAGATAGATTCTTTATGTTGTATTCTATATTGGAGAAGGATACTGTTGGTTTTATTCTATATTGGAGAAGGATAATATTTGTTGTACTCTATATTGGAGAAGGATACTTTTTGTTGTACTCTATATTCGAGAAGGATACTATTTGTTGTATTCTATATTGGACCAGGATACTTTGTATTGTACGCTATATTGGAGAAGGATACTATTTGTTGTACTCTATGTTAGAGAAGGATACTATTTGTTGTACTCTATGTTATAGAAGGATACTGTTTGTTGTATTCTATATTGTAGAAGGATACTGTTGGTTGTATTCTATATTGAAGAAGGATACTATTTGTTGTACTCTATGTTAGACAAGGATACTATTTGTTGTACTCTATATTATAGAAGGATACTGTTTGTTGTATTCTATATTGGAGAAGGATACTATTTGTTGTACTCTATATTATAGAAGGATACTATTTGCTGTACTCCATATTGGAGAAGGATACTATTTGTTGTACTCTGTTATAGAAGGATACTATTTGTTGTACCCTATATTGGAGAAGGATACTGTTTGTTGTACTCTATGTTAGAGAAGGATACTATTTGTTGTACTCTATATAAGAGAAGGATACTGTTTGTTGTACTCTATATTGGAGAAGGATACTATTTGTTGTACCCTATATTGGAGAAGGATATTGTTTGCTGTACTCTACATTTGAGATGGATACTGTGTTCCCTGTTAAATGCTTGAGAGAAGTCTTTTTTTAAAAATGATTATTGAACTATCGTGTACATTTTTTGTCAAAAAACACTAATCAAACAAACAAACTATAAAACACTTCTGTAGTTTAATTACCTACATTTACATGTACCTGTGGACGAGTTAGAAAATGTTGCCTGGTCTTCAGCAAGCTTTGACATATAAACAATTCACGGACACAAAGAAGCTTTGACATATAAACAATTCACGGACACAAAGAAGCTTTGACATATAAACAATTCATCGCACAGGAAGCTTTGAAAGGCCTTTGGTCACTTCAGTTATGAATGAATTAAATGTATTAAGAATAGCTTAAGGTCTTGCTGGACCCCTTGGGCTCAAAATGAACCCAAGTTTTTTTATTGCTTGGATTAAAAGTTAAGTATTTAAACTAAATGTTGGTCAAATTTTTTTTTCAAAATTCTAATTACAAACAGTTAAATTGAAGCCTATAATTTAGTTTCCCAATGATCATATATTCAAGTCGCAAAACTTTAATGCCGATTTCTGGCACTTCAGTTTTAAGCAGACTCCTAATTTTCCAAAGAGCATTATTCACGTTGGAAACTTCAAATTTGTACCATTGTAAAGGGCACAATGCAAACTAGTAAACAGTGCCTCATTTTTCAAAAGTTTTATGTTTCTGAAAGTTGTATTTTACATATTTGAAAGACTTTCCAAGGTAGGCTAGACAAAAAATCCACTGGGATCGTTCTAATCAAAATATCAAAAAAATGAGGCACTGTTTACTAGTTCAAGCACTATTCTACTAATATATTGGGTCTTATCATTATTGCATTTCAAGGAACAAACAATTAAAAATGCTGTCTATTTTTTTTTCTATTGACATTTACTAATTTTGAAATTCTTCTAGAAATAATAATTGGATTTTCACCACATACACATAAGTAATCCTGAGTATTCAAGTTCTTCAAAAAAATATACATATATATGGTACAGATTTATATTCATCTGCATAAGAGACTAAATACAACTGGTGTTCTGAAAAACGACCAAGGAGTCCAGCAAGGCCTTAACATGAACATACAGCTTGTGGTTACTACTACATTATACTTCATGAATAATTTGGAACACACCAAAACTTAACAGTGTGCAAAAAAAATTTAAATTGTTTGCATATTGATATTCCAGTTAGCAGGTAACATTAAAGAGGGTTTAACACATTGGTGTACAATATTTACATAAGACCAGAATATTTGTGGATCTTCAATGATATAACAATTCTGTCACAGGTAAATCTATATAGATAAAGTATTTAATTTTTTTTTTTACATTTATTAAATTCACTAGAATGACATAGTATCAATAAATATCCCGAATTCTACAGAAAGAGGTGTAAAAAAAGCTTGGGCTTGCTCATATATGTCTGTGTTATTGAAATAAGTTAAATTACAAAAGATATGTAAAACAATACCATTTTACAGAAACTGTGAGATTTGTTTCCTACATTGAATTGTAATTCCTCGCTTGAAATGTCCATAAATTCATATTAGATGGAATATGCTGCGGAAATGACCCACAAACATGGGTAAGTAGACTGTGTGTAGGGGGATGAACTTCACAGACACGGGTAAGTAGGCTGCGTGTAGGGGGATGAACACGCTCCTCCTTGCTTACTTGGCCATGAGATTAACTGGAGTTAACACCACACAAACCATTCATCATCTGCAGGCCGGACAGTTTCCTTGAGTGGACACTGACCACTGGTCAAGAATCCATCATATTAAATCACCAAGTCTTGTTCATACCGGACAGGTCAATTAAAGAGCATAATCATATCAAATTATCTCTGTCACTTTCAGCTGAATCAATTGACACATGACCTCAATTTCAACGAAGACGGATGATGAAAAAATAGGCCCAGAATGTCTCACACGAAATCCTCAGATTAAGGTACCAGTTGACATACAAAGAACATTTAGTGACGATAAATTACTACATCAACCCAAACACGCAACACAGTTCTGCCGCAAACAGCCTTCCAAGGCAGCAGCACATGTACACCAAACACACAGATTTTTAGGTTCTACATACCTATTTTTTTTCTAAACATGCCAAGATATTTTTTAAAGGTTTTAATAGTTTTTACTGTAAGACCCTGGGGGCATACTAGAGCTAGCCCACAGGCTCTCAAGTGGGTACGAGGTTAAACTCTAAGACTCTGGGGGCATAGTTGGGCTAGCCCACAAGCTCTCAAGGTTTTAACAGGTTAAACTCTAAAACTCTGGGGGCATAGTGGGGCTAACCCATGAGGCTCTCAAGATTTTAACAGGTTAAACTCTAAAACTCTGGGGGCATAGTGGGGCTAGCCCACATGCTCTCAAGGTTTTGACAGGTTAAACTAAGACCCTGGGGTTAGCCCATGTGGCTTCCAATGTTTTAACAGGTTCAACTCTATGACCCTTGGGTCATACCAGGCTCTCAATAGACCTGATCCTCTATTACCTGCATAGAGAACACTTCCATTCTAATTTGTAATAAAGCATCAACACATGCATTCTACACCTCAACGCCACAGGAAATTAATCTGGTAACAAATGACAAGTGTTTGCAATTTGTTTCTCTTACAGCAAACAGAATGTACAATTCCTTTAAATGGTGTCCATTTTTTTAATTTGCAGTTTAAGGCGCAGCCATCTTTGCCATTTAGTTTGGACATCTCCATAGGCTACTGTCAAACAAGTAAGGGACATATCAAAAGAGATTCGTCCTCTTTGTAGGTACAAGACAAGAAGGCAACAGGTAATAAAATGGGCAAAATATTTCCTCTTCTTGTATATTTGATGTGTATAAGACTATCAGCCGTTGCCTCCTTCACGTCACTAGAAAGTAGTCAGGTGACTACTATGCACATTCTTATTGGTTAGAGCTCTAAAGAGACTTACAACATGTTGCTCTTCCTACTGTTGCCATGCAGCAAACAATATTTTCTCTGCACCCATGCTTGGTAAGTAATTGGTGCAAAATTCAGACCAAAATCATATTGGAAAGATAAAGCAACAGTTTTTTTTATGGCATTTAGCAATTGTTCGAACTGTCTAAGGCTTTAATGATTCTTCTGTTATAATATCCACACGAACACACACAACCCTTTAGTTATTTTTCAGAAATCCTTGATTCAAGTTGAAGACAAACATGTAACGAAACTAATGAAAAGTTAGGTAACTACATGTAACAAAAAATAGGTTTTAAATCAGCTGAAGGAAGACCTTCCATGATAATTAATGACAGTGGGAAGTTTGATTGGTTTTATTGGAGTTAAAGCTATACTTATAAAAGTCACTTTACTTATAAATAAGAGGGCTAGCCAATCCAATGGGTGTCGGAAATGCCACTTGATGTCACAAGTAATAAACACTGACCAGTTGTTTTGTTTCCACCATGAGGTGTAGATGTAACGAAATAAGATGCCATGGCACCCTCATCCCATCCACAAGACAACAAAACGATAAACAATAAACATCTCTCAGTTGAAAAGGTTTTTGCATTTACTCTATGATTCTTGCAATGTCATATACTATTTCTACAAATATTAAAGATAAACATGCTCAGTTTAATAGATATTTGAATAATATGAATAGAATACCTGATGAATTGAAGCTCTTGTTGATGTGTTCTATGACGGTTCCTGGCAATACAGGGACAAGCCTTGCCAGACTGCTTATTACCCATTGGAAATTTGTCAAGAGTTTCACCAAACAAATCACAACTACACAACTACTTAGACTTTGATATCAATTTTCACTTGTTGGAAGAAGATCTTAAATCCATACTACATGAAGGGATGTGAACACCTTCAAGTCTATGATGAACTAATTCTAGACACCAGAAACATCGTTAACAATGCCAGAGAATCTAATGTCACTCCAGAAATGCCAGATAGAACAGAATGGAAGGTATTGTCAGTATCAAAGAGCAGTCTACGAGAAAGCATGAAAGATAGACATCATTCATTACGGAGTTAGGCATGTCACTTTCAGTGCATTCACATTCTCAAGTTGTTTGAGCATTCAGTTATTGATATCAAACAGGTCCATAGCTAGCCTGTTAACATGGCATCAGAAGTGGCTGAACTGTATAGCAAAGACAGTGTAACATAGCTGAGCTCCTCTGTTCAAACCCCGTCTCTCAAGTGTGTTGTTACGATTAGCAGAGTTAACATGTCGTGATCAAACCACTGTGGTCTTAACGAGGGGAGAGCCCTAGCTGACAGCCCCCACCTGCCATTGTGGCTAATCTCAAACGAGGAGGGCTTCACGGAATCATTGAAGAACACGGTGAACAAGGAAGCAACATGGTAAATTGAGTCGGAACAGGGAGCTCAAAGTGGCCCAGTCTTTAACTACACTTAGTAGAGGACAGAGCACCCAGGAAATCTCATTGGTCAGGAGTTTCGTTCTCCTAACTAGATTGCTCCATTGATCCTAATTTCCTCACCACCACAACACCTCATAACTATGTTGCCATAGAGACATAATAATCTTGTTTTATGGAAGTGCTCAAGTGCTAATAGACCTCATAAGCCACCGTCCAAAAAGAAATCCTCTGCAGATTACCAAACTATTCTTATCCAATTACATATAATACCCTCCGGAAACAAGCATAGTAGACAACATTCCCTTACCACTCACTTACTCTAACAGCCCGTCCAAATATTATGAAGTGCTAGTAAGATCATTAAATGATCAGACTTATTAATGGTGTCAAGTCAGGGCTTTCGGGAAACTTACAGAGGCAATCTTTATGGACTTGATAGTCAGCAGGCTTTTCCATTCAAATTACTGATGAATCTTCATTAAAGTACAGTAGTTTATATCAAAACAAGTTCTTCAGAATAGTTCTAGACGGAATGTTTGTTGAAAAAACCAAGAACACAATAACAGCTTCTCTGTTCCTTAGGTGGCCATTCTTGTGTTGATTTCTTTGACATGAACAAATTGAGATGGTACGATGACAAAATTACATGAGGAATCAGGATAAAGCCTGTTTGTTTATTTAGGAATTAAAGGTAAGCATAAAGCTTATTTTTTTTCATTAAGGATTAATGGTAAGCATAAAGCTTGTTTGTTTCAGTAGGGATTAATGGTAAGCATAAAGCCTATTTGTATCATTGGGAATTAATGGTAAGCATAAAGCTTGTTTGTTTAATTAGGGATTAATGGTAAGCATAAAGCTTGTTTGTTTCATTGGGGGTTAATGGTAAGCATGAAGCTTATTTGTATCATTGGGAATTAATGGTAAGCATAAAGCTTGTTTGTTTAATTAGGGATTAATGGTAAGCATAAAGCTT
>JAVFBX010168388.1:0-15025 GCA_034783855.1 Mopalia kennerleyi
AAAGTAAGCCGAACTTTTAAAATTTGAAGGACCGTTTTTTAGCTTGATATGTCTCTAATAAGCATGCCAAATTTCACAGGTGTAGCTTAAACGGTTTTCGAGAAAACAGGGTAGAAAAATTGCCTATCGACAAAAAATGAAATGCTAGAACTATGATTCTCTAGTGATAAATGAGTGTTTTAGTTAGCTATGGATCTCTGGTGATAAATGGGTGTTTTAGTTAGCTATGAATCTCTGGTGATAAATGAATGTTTTAGTTAGCTAGGATTCTCTGGTGATAGATGAGTGTTTTAGTTAACTTTGAATCTCTGATAGTCCATGATGTTTTAGTTTAGCTGTGAATCTATGGTAATAAATAAGTGTTTTAGTTAGCTGTGAATCTATGGTAATAAATAAGTGTTTTAGTTAGCTGTGAATCTATGGTGATCAATGAGTGTTTTAGTTAGCTATGAATCTATGGTAATAAATAAGTGTTTTAGTTAGCTATGAATCTATGGTGATCAATGAGTGTTTTAGTAAGCTATGAATCTATGGTGATCAATGAGTGTTTTAGTTAGCTATGAATCTATATGGTGATCAATGAGTGTTTTAGTTAGCTATGATCTCAGGTGGTGAATGAGTGTTTTAGTAAGCTATGATCTCAGGTGGTGAATGAGTGTTTTAGTTCAGCAATAAATCTTTGGTGATCTATAACTTATTTTAGGTCTCTTTCCAGTGTATCTAATCACACTAATGGGACCTGAGTGGTTTGGGCACCATTGCTAATACATCTTCTGAGCTATGTTCTGTGTTCACTGATGGAATTAGGTTTGAATATATAGGTGGCTAATTCATCAGTTCAATTAGCAGAAGTCAATTGGAATCTTAAGAACATAAACTTGAATGAATCTGAGATGGTATCTGTCTTATGAAAAACCTTCTCCCTTTTCCACGTTTTTGCTCTATCCATGATTGTAAGTCTTTGGATGTCAGTTTCAAAGCCATCCATTTCCTACTCCCTTCCTGAAGAATTATATATGCATTGGTTGACCTTGAACCATCATCAGGAAAATATCATTGACCTGTGCTTTTCCTGGAACATTGCATTGTGGGGTGTGTGGAATGAAGTTGCAGAGCACGTTGCCTTGGTGACTTATCACTCTCACTGTCAGCCAGAGAAATCAATGACCTTTCAATTCACACAGCCCTCCACTATGGTAATTTTCTACCAAATTGTACTCTGTTTATCGACATATTCTCCTGTACTATTTGATAGCGGCACTTTTCTATCATGCTGCTTCCTGACAGCGATGAATTGGGATCGTAAACCTGATAATTGTTGGTACTCCATTTCCCTGATTTGAAGATGGACAGGAGGGATTTACGCTTCCGGAATCAATGTTTAATATATTTAGATAAGCGCTATGGTATCATGGAGTTCAAGCACTCATGAAATGCTAATTTGTGAGATATGGATTTTGATTTAAGAATAATGGTTAATACACACTAATATACAGGCAGTAATGCTCTAACTTGCCAAATGTTTGTGTTCAACTACTCCAATGATGATGAGCGAGATACAGAATCAGAACAGAAACCTGGATTTTAAATATATGCATGGATTTGCATTGGTAAAAAATGGGGAAAACCTCTTTTAGGCTAAGGAGACTATTTTGAAGCATTTCCATGGTTTCATTTCTAAATGTGGTAATTTATGGAATCTTTATAGATCTGTTGAGTTCAATAGCAGTTAAGTTACTGTTGAAGTACACCATTGTTGTAGTATTAAATGATATCATTCTGTAACAGATTACTGTTCAATCCTGTTAATTAATTATAAACACAGTTGGGCATGGTGCTAAACACCAATCAATCAGTCTTCAGAAATCATCAGAATTTTATTCAGACTGTTTTTGTCTTTACTGAACAGTGCTGTTATGCTATGTCAAATGAGACCAGTTAAAAGTCATTTATTTTGTTCAATTCTGCATTGAAGGAGAAATTTGGACAGCGAATGCACCATTGATTTACACATTCACAGCATTCGTATGTCTTCAGTTCAAAATTGTCTGTACCATTTAACAATTAAATCCTCATAAAGCAATGACTACCTTACTGATTAAAACATATTACTTTTGTACAAGTTAATTTATTTGAGTTATGTCTAACTTGAAATGTTTTCTATTCGTGTGGCTGTGACCACTCAGCTGAAAACAATTATAAATTTGTTAGATTTCACTGTTGAGAAGAGGTTGGAATTAAAGATGACAGCTGTGATTCGGAACCATGGTGGCCATCTGATATAGCCATGTCGTTTTTTTAATGTTTATGGTTTTTATGACATGGTTGAGTTAGTACAAAGATAACCCTTCTTGTGAGACTTTTCCCTACAGTCTTTTCCATAATAGTGTTTTGAAGTTGATGGTTTCAATACTCTCTATCTTACACTCCATAACAGTAGCTTCTTGAAGTTCATGGTTTCAATACTCTCTATCTTTCATTCCATAACAGTAGCTTCTTGAAGTTCATGGTTTCAATACTCTCTATCTTACATTCCATAACAGTAGGTTCTTGAAGTTGATGGTTTCAATACTCTCTATCTTACACTCCATAACAGTAGCTTCTTGAAGTTGATGGTTTCAATACTCTCTTTCTCAACTTCCATATCAGTAGCTTCTTGAAGTTGATGGTGCTCTTTGATGGATCCATAGCTTTCTATTGAAACTATCGATAAGTGATACATCTATTGTCATAAATCAATAGTTCGGCGTATTATTACTCTTATAAACCCGTAAAACTGAAGATATATCATGGTTATTTCTTAAATACATGTACTTATCCGATTCAGTACTTTAAAATGTTTTGTGTTCAGGTAAATTTTAGAAAGTGACATCAAGCATTCTATAAACATAATTCTACGGCTAGAGAACAATAGAGTGTTGCCATTCATTTCTGTGAGGATCTAGGATATGAATCTGTCATTATGATTAACTACATTGCACTCCAACACTGTGTAAAATATCATGCAAAAACTATACATTTTGTACATTTGTTATTAATAGATTTTGGCAAATTCTTATGTAGTTAAAATGTTTTATTTAGTTTGTTTTATTTGACTGGTGTTACGTTTTTTCCTTGTTGATTTTTTTAAATATAAAAAACCTGATATTGATGGAATACTGGAGTGTGTGGAGTATCTGATACGCTTTAGTTCAAAGGTTTAAATAGTTGAGAACATTCCTGCACTGGTTGTAACATGTAGGTCTGGGTGCTTGTCAAGATCTATTCATTTCACAATATTTCAGTGTGGCTAGGCTGGGTACCAAGATTGACCCTTGTTAAAGGCTGTGCTGATTGAAGCTAGAGATTATAACAGTGTGGATGGATTGGTTCCCTGATTACATCTTCAATACACAAAAACATAATAAAACACTGGGACCTCCAATACAGAAATTCTTCAGTGAATTTCGAACCACCTTTCTCTATATATAGATTCAATTTTAATACAAAAACTATCTGACAGGAAATGAACAAATTTATTCCTGTCTAGGATGGTTATAACTATCCAAAATCACCTGCTCCTTACTGATTTATTCATCTTTGTGAACACTTATTTAAGTAGCACAATTTCTGAAACCTATGACATCGTTTTAAAAATATTTTTCATTTATTTGTTTTATAGAGCAACTAGCTAACAACGATCTTATTATGCAAAAGATGTGAAACTGGTAATAACATGATGAAAGAATATTAAAGAGGACAATACAAGCTTATACTTGTAATTTATTAGCAACTTTGGTAGAACTTATGGATGTAAGAAATTACACTTTTGTACATAAGCCATATTTTTACGAGGTTTCCTCCCAGTTTTCCACCGTAATAAGGCAACGTGCAGTGTAAAGTGGACAATCCGTCGTCATATAAGTGAAATACCTTTGAGTACAACGTTAAACCCCAATCAAACAAACAAGCAAACCACATCATGGTCTCAGTACTTTTGAATGTGACATTAAACACTTGTCAATCTTTGTCTGGAATAAATTAACCTGAAATGGAATTGACCAACAATACTAGCTCCTTTATTCTGACAGAATAAATGTTAAATTAGATATGGTTAATGCTGTGGGTTGGATGTAGGAAGGATGATATACATATCCTAGTGAGATATTCTGTGGCATCTCTTTGGGATACTGGGGATTTGATCTGGTAGTTTTAGACTCGATATACAAGTGTGTAAAAACTCTGGAGTCCTTGACAATTAGAGTGCTCCAATTCCTAGTGAGATGAAAACACACAATGTACACACTTATAGCTATTAAAATATTCAAGCTGTGGTTTACTTCCTAGCCATTTTATTGTGTTGTTTGCATAAAGAAGTATACTATAATCATGTATAAATATTTTAACACTAATTGGCTTCAACAGAGTTACTAATTACAGAAAGACATTTATATTTAATATCTTCATCTTAAAAATATATACGTAACCTACCAGCCTAAATATAAACTACCGGTCTAAATATAAACTACTGGTCTAAATATAACCTACATGTACCAACCTACATGACCTACCAGCCTAAACATGACCTACCAGCCCAAATATAACCTACGTGTACCAACCTACATGACCTACCAATTCAGGGGCTTAGCCAGAAATCAAAAGTATGGTGTCCAAAATGGTAATTTTGTGTCACTTTTCAAATAACTGGGTGTCCAATTTTGACAGTTTTCCTATCTCCTGCATGTTAAATTTTCTCTAAAGAGGGTGTCAATTTGAGGCAATTGTTCATTTCAGGGTGTCCACTTGGACGGGTGTCTGCCTAAGCCCTTGGCCTATTTATAGGTTTCCCAAATCGTTTGCAGTCATCGTCTAAATTTGCATTTTCCTGCTGGTTTTGACAAATTTTGCTTGCAATATTGCTTCTTGAGTTCTATCATTGTTTATTGTCCGTGGCATCTAGGGTGGTTTCAGTTCCTCATTAAGGTGGTATGCTGTATGATAGAAATAATCTTTAGAATTATTCTTATCCAATTAAAGAAACGCCCAACTGAAAGATATCCAACCAGCTAAACATTACTGACAAGTTCAAATATATTCAACTGGTCAAACATATTTAATCAATTTTAGACCAACATGATTAAAATTAAAGAATAGATCACTGCCCAACGTTACAGTGTGTGTGTGTGTGTGTCGGCGGGGGGAGGGGGGGGGGGGGGCTGGAATGGGTACAACTCAATAATCCCATGACCTCTCGCTGGTTGCTTGCTAGCATACCAAGCCCCTGATATGGTTGTGCGAATCAACCTGTGACCCCAAAGTTTGAGATACATGTATGTGCACCAGTGTAGATCAATCCACCATGGAGGCCCTTCATAGTCAACCATGGCTTAAAAGCAATAACATAACCTACCAACCACCTTTCACCTATCTAACAGGAACAATGATCAGAAAACCATCCAGCTAAAGTATAGCCAATCAGCTCTAACCTGGACCAAATCCACATACATACAGATACCAGATCAAATGTACCCATTTCTGTGCCACTCTGCTTTACTTTTGAAAAAAAAATATATTTTTAAGTTAAAAATAAAAAAAAGAAATATATGAATTTTTTTAAAAAATCTTATTTAAAAAATTTGGCTGATTGCATGATGTTAGACCCTTTAATCCTAGTTTTTGTCTGGTTCAATATGGCTGAGTTATTGATGTGGTAAACATATGTATGTACTTTTAGTTTGATGATTTCACAGGGAGGAACATGTGGGTTCGATCAGAGAGCCTTGCTCCTGTGGGAGCTAACCCTGATGTACTAGTAATATCATCTGTATTCAGATGTGACTGGGCCAATTGACTATGACCAACCTCTCTAAATATACAATAACATGGATTCTGCTCAGTGCTCATGTATTCAAAAGAACAGGTTCTTTATATACAAGTCCTGAATTGTTGTTGATTATCCAGTGCATATAACTTGCTTGGTTGTGTAATATTATTGGGTGTAGATTTAAGATCAAGAATGATTTACTCTTTGCTGAAATAAGCTTTAATATAAAAAATCTTGTGCCAAATTGTTCACAGTAGCACAACCATAAAATGTGAAATGATTTGGTACTTTTGGAAAGTTAATCTTCCTCCAGTGCCAAATCACTTCAAATTTTATGGTTGTGTTAATGTGAATTATAGTTTAATTACACTGCCGTCATATAAGTGAGGTACTGTTAGGAATGGAGTATAACAGCAAGCGATTAATCAAAAATCTCTCCTGGGTTGTGTGTGTCTGTTTGAAAGAGTAGTGTTTTTTTGGGGGGTGAATTTTATTGTAAATTTTTTATTCCTTTTTATTCCTCTAGCTTAAAATCCACTTGTTTACCTGGCCAGTAAACCCATCTGTGTACAAAATTTCCTCTCTTCAGTGTTTTAGATTGTTTAAGTGAGGAGGTAGGCCCTACAGTGCTCAGAGACAATTATCAGCTCAGTTATATGCAGTAAACCATATGGATGTGAGGAAGACACTGTTTCTGTTTAATATTCTGTATTTCATCTAGAGAATGGTTCTGTTTGAGCAGTCAGACAGGTATTGTTGTTCTGTCATTGAAAGGGTTACAGCAAGTGTTGGATTCCTTCACTTTGGATATCAACTGAAGATTGTCTGGCAGCAGATAGCTCCTGGCTAATATTATGACATAACTGACAGCTAGCTTGAACTGCCACTGGCTTCTTAAAGAGATATTGTATCTTTTGTTTGTTTAACAGCTGTGTTTCTTGTAGCAAATTTGCAGGGCCAGTGAGCAACAAGATAGCTCCTGACAGTATGGGCATGCCTTACATTTCTCAGTACAATATTTTCTTCCCTTAAGGACTGCTCGTCTCTTATAGTAGGGTACCATTCTCTTAACTGTTCCACTTGTGAGCCTTCTGTACAGATGTTAACTCGTTGGGGTCCTTTCAAAGTTATAGCTTGTAACACTGCAAAGCTCTACCAGTCAAGTACTTTCACTCTCAAATCCATTCAGTCTGCTATTAATATTAATTATAGACTTCACTGGATGTGTGGAATATTACAATAACTTCCAAGACTTGCATAACTGTCATGTTTTCTTAACAAAAATGTTCTTAGTGGGGTTTTCTCTATGTAATCATCTCTTATAGTTTTTGACATATGTTACCCTTTATTTTTGGTACCCTTACCACGAAGACTTTTAGTTAATCACATTAAAAAGTTTTTGAGTTGTGTTAAAACTGCTTTTATTTCCAAATATATATATTTTTTGCATGAAAAAAGTCAGAATACTCTATAAGAGAAGTAAATTCAAGTAAGATTGGCAGGTTTAGTGCTGAGATTATTACTGCACACCTTTTGAGGTTTGAAGTATTGGGTGGGGTGTCTTTTTTCCCTGGCTGCCTGCTGATTCTCCAAATGTAAAACTTAATAGAATTTAAATTCCACACATAACAGTATAACCATTGGACATTAAGACAGTGTGAAGAACAGTAATAGGCTAAAGTACCCTACTATGCCAAAATAATCAACCCATAAGGTTAATATTAAATCATTTGGTGAATTCTGCTACATTTTTTTAAATTTTATTTTAATTTCTTTTTTTTACTTGATTTATTGTGTCAAAGAACGAATACATGAATGTTTTTTGTAGATTTTCACAAATTGTTCTATTAATTCCTTCTCAATTGGTATGAACTTGAGCACATTGTGTCTGTTAGAAGACAAGGGATGTGCAGTTATTTTATTCCACCATTTTTGTGGAGTAGGAAATGGTTTTCTGTGAAAGTGTGTGGCTGGTAATGGGGGAATCCCCACTGCTAACCAGACCCTGTTGGCAATGTTAATAAGTACAGAGGTTAATTGTGCTGTGGGAGTAGAAACGATGATGGCACGATCAAAGAGTAGTCTGGTGTGAAGGTAGTGGGGTGCTGTCTATCAGCCTTAATCACCCTACCTGAGAATCGGAGTACTACCAGCTGAGTCAACTGTTATACAATCTGCTCTATTACCTCCTCATGCACTGCCACTGTTCTTCCCTTCAGTCTGGGTACTCCGACGAAACTCTAACAAGGCCATTATCACAACCTGTTTCCAGAGAAATGAGGGGGGGAAAAAATGACACCATTTTCTTTTCTGCTGTAGATCCCATTTTTTCTCCAGATTTTATATTTGAGTATTTTTTGTTAAGAGGTTTCTGGTGTGCATCAGACGTTGTTGTGGAGTTTTTAGAAGCGTCTGAGTCAAACAACTGACTGACTCATCTTGTTAATAAGCCATTATGAGATGCTTAGATTCTCCTAAAACATCCTCTTTAGGCAGACTTTACCTGATTTCCTAACTCATGCCTGCCGTATTAATGTTTAAAATTATTTGTTCTTCTCGCAGCTGAGCATGATTAATAGTTTAGTTATGGCCTCTGAATAACCCACAAACATAATTTGAACATTTCTGCTGTCATAAATGCAGAAATTATCCTATTTATGATCGTTATTGAGCGATACAGTTTGAGGGAGAATATAATAATGTGATTAAGGTTTGGTTGTTTTCTCATCAACATCTTCAGTACTTGGACATTAATTAATTGCAGACACAGTAGTTCTTCATTAAATGTCAGAAATTATTTTTTTCATTTGTCATTTTGCAATAAAATAATGTGTGAAGTGATCCAGTGCAGTTGTTGTGGGTTTTTTGAGTGATGAGAAATGGTAGATTCAGTTCTCTGTTTTGATGTATATTTATTCAGTCTTGATTATTTTTTATATTACAGATATCAAGAATTCATATTTTTATAATTATTGTTATGTTACTAAGGTTGACTAAATGATACTTACTAGGTTGAAATGATTCTTACAACGTTGAAATGATTATGTTATTTTTTTCTATTGTAGCAAAAGAACCAAGAATAAACAAAAGATTAAAAAGCATAGCAGTTAAAGAAGGTACAAGATTAACAATAAAATGTGCCGCCTCAGGAAACCCCAAATCAAAATTAACATGGGAAAGAAATGGGAAAGTATTCAAAAAAGCCAAGGGTATGAGGCTCAAGAACAGCAGGTAAGTAAACTTCATTTTGTTGTTGCAAACAAGTTGAAGTATATTGTAATTTCCTCGCCAGCTGGTTTGGGTAGTCTTTTTCTCAATACTAATGTTAGAACAAATCTGGTGATTTCTTCCTCATTGACATAAATGATAAACCTGTTCTCAAAACCATACTGTAAATCAGATCAGGTCTTTTGATGATTCTAAAGTAGCTTATCTATTGTTGAAACAACTTTTGCCACTGGTTCCAAAGGTTGGTTATCTTCATTCTTCACCCATTGGGCCGACACTGTCATTTGAGTGAAATACCCCAACTACAGCATTACTCTTCAATCAAACAATCAAAAGAAGTTTCAGTGATTTTGAGTTTTTACAGGTTTTTCACATTTCCATCATAGCAAAAGCAAAAAAACCAATGAAAGGATTGTAAGCTATGGAAATGTAAGCAGTTATTTGTTAGATGAAATTCCAATCTGTAACTCCCCAAGGTTTTGATTAATTCTGAGTTGTGATAAATTGCCTCCACTGAGAATGACTGTGGGGTTGTTAGATGTGGGGAATGTTTCATAAATGAGAACAATCTGGCACAGTGTGAGTTAAACACTTAATGCCCTCAAACACCAGTGGCTCTGATTGGTAGTTGCCAGTAGTTGGTAAGGTTACAGCCTGTTTATTGCACCAGACAGATTGGTCACATGTTCTGGACTGATTCATGAAACCTGCCAATAGAAAGATTAATTTTATATTTGTCTAAGACCAAATGAGAAGAAATTCAAATCTTTATTTTTTTTCTTTACTCCCAGGATAAGGGCACTGTAGGAAGATTAATTTTCCAACTTAGTTGAAGACCTCACATGTTATGGCTGTACTGGCATCACTTTCTGTTAGAGTATACAGCAGTCATATAGTACCAATCAATCGCTCCTTCCCAAGAGATAACCAGTGTTCGTTCATGATAAAGGGTTTGAATAATTTCAGTCTTAGCTGGTTCATACCAAAGGGTTTGAATAATTTCAGTTTTTGCTGGTTCATGATACAGAGTTTTAATACTGTCTGGTCACTGGTGTGGTTCATACCAAGGGTTTGAATGATTTCAGTTTTGGCTGGGTAATGATAAAGGGTATGAATAATTTCAGTCTTGGCTGGTTCATGATAAAGGGTTTGAATAATTTCAGTTTTGGCTGGTTAATGATAAAGAGTTTTAATACTGTCTGGGGTGGTTCATGTTCAAGGGTTTGAATAATTTTAGTCTTAGCTGGTTCATACCAAAGGGCTTGAATAATTTCAGTTTTGACTGGTTCATGATAAAGGGTTTTAATACTGTCTGAGGTGGTTCATGTTCAAGGGTTTGAATAATTTCAGTCTTAGCTGGTTCATACCAAGGGTTTGAATAATTTCAGTTTTGGCTTGTTAATGATAAAGAGTTTACATACTGTCTGGGGTGGTTCATGTTCAAGGGTTTGAATAATTTCAGTCTTAGCTGGTTCATACCAAAGGGTTTGAATAATTTCAGTTTTGGCTGGTTCATGATAAGGAGTTTTAATACTGTCTGTGGTGGTTCATGTTCAAGGGTTTGAATTGTGTCTGTGCAGGGATAAAGCCCATTGTTGAGAGAATCATATTGCACAATATTGCCTATGGATTGTGTTGAGTTGAGTTGATCAGCTGAGTTAGGGGCTCTGTTGGTGTTCTCTATTGATGTTAGCCTAAGAGGTGAGACAGAGAGTGCTTCCAGATGCCCTTACTCAGTTGGCTTTCTAGTATTGACTGGCACATCTGCTGGTGGCTTCCACCAGCTGAGTGCTCCCCAGTTCTCTCCACAATTGCCCTATCTCTCCCTGGTAATCTTTGATGAGTCTAGGATAATGCTGGTTTTTTGTTGACACTTCGCTACTGTTTTAGCTGTCTCAGATAACCAGCTTGGGTCCCATTTTAAAAGGTCATCCAATCTGATCAGCAAATCTGATCCAGATAGGTACAGGGTTAAGTGTTAAAGAAACACTTTATTCTTTCATTAAATACACATCTATTCCATTTTATCTTTGTATAAAGAAACCTTACTCTAGTGTAGACTTGGTTATCATTAGCTACATTTGTAGAACATGCTCTTCAGTCTCCTTGCAAATGAGCTCTTGTATTACTAGTACCCCCCTCAAACCATTAATATGCTTCCAGCCTAGAGGAACATGATCTTACTCTTTTAAGGGGGATCGGCTATTGGGTTTTTCTTGAGTAACTCCTAGGTTTAATATTTAAGTGCATTTTTGTCTGGTATTTATCCCAATAAAGAAAACTGTACACTATTATATTTTACTGCCAATTTACAATTTGGACCCATGAGAACGACGTTAAACCCCAATTATACAAACAAAAGTTGATTCGGGCAGTTTCTTTGCCTTCAAGTCCAAAATAGTTTATGTTGCCTATTTTTTAATCCAAAATAACAATTGTTTGAAACCTTTCTATCCAAACCATACTTCTTTTAACAATGTAGCTATTTTTATGGAAAGATGTAAAGTGGCATCACTTTTATGTCTGACAGGTTTTTAAGTTCACCAGAAACTTTCAAGTGTTGCCTGATGAGTGTTGCTGACTGGTAGCTCACACTAGAAGTGTTGATTGGTTTGTTAGACCTCCTGTCTACTGTGAACCCAACCTGTATACCTCAGGCTCTCCAGTAAGACTTTATTAGTGTAGAGCATTAGGGGAACTTGTTAGTGCTAAAGCTGTCCAGCACGGCAGGGGGTGCCCCTTTAGCTAGTGGCGTTCCCCTAAACTGTCAAAGCCAGTGATAAATGTGGGTTGTATTTCCAGTCTTCCCATCTCAGACACCCATTAATCTGGGGATGTTGAACAGTTGACAAAATGTAACTGTCTGGAACTCTCCCCTGGGGAAATCTTCAAAGAACTTTTATGGCAATGGTTTTAACATGTTTGAATGTTCTTTCACTTTGATTAACCTGTTTATAGTAGTCTGATCTGTACACCTCTCAGCTAGCATTTAACAATCTAATTCCTCTGCTCAGCAACATTATTCCACTACACTGCCATTGAAAAGAGATATTTGATATTGATCAGTTATTTGTTTGAAAGACTTTAATTGAAAACTATAAATATAACCTTGACCTCACCACTGATGGCTTCCTCCTACAGAAATCCTGTTTCGGTAGTTGCAATGTTTAGTATGTCATAATATGGTGAGGGAAAAGTATTATTGAGATATGGGGAATATTGTCTGGTTCAACTTTTTTGTTTATCTAATACCACCATTCATATCCTTGTTGACTTTTCAAATTTAAGCTGTTTTGTTTAGATCACTGTTAAGGGGATTTTGCTCAGCTCGAGTTTGTCTAAGAAGTTATATAATATTGTTCAGGTTAAGGTTTTTTGTTGTAAAGATTGCAGTCCGCTGTTGATGTTAAGGTTTTATGTTGGGCTTAGGTTTTCATTTATTGGTTGACATTCCATAGCTTTCAGGCACATGCTGTGCTAAGGATTTGTTGTAGAGATTGTTGAGGGAGATAAGTTTTTTTTTCATAGATTGCAATCACTAATATTCAATACTGGAGGTTAAGGTTTTGCGTTGAAGTGATTACACTGTTACTGTTTAGTATGCGGTCTTTTGAATAGCTTATTATTCCTATCAGTGATTAATTTACATTGTAAGTTTTGATGTGATCCCCCCCCCCCCCAACGTTAAATATTTTTGTTATTTCTGAATTATTTCATATAAGATGTAATTAAAAAAAATGATATTCAATTATTTAAATGTTTATTTTGTTTCAATTTAATTGTAAGTTATTTAATGTTTGGTGAGTTGATTTTTTCTTGAATTAATTTCTTTGTACTTCAATTTGTTGTACTAATTTTTTTTAAGTTAAAATTTGATAAAGTTTTTGAATTAAATTCTTTTAGTTCAATTTTTTTAACTATATTTTTAATAACGCTTTTTAATGTAAAATTCCTTTGACTTAATTTTTTCAATTATCTTTTTTTTAAAATTTGTTTGTGTTTTTTAATTAAATATTATTATATTACTTTTGTTTTTATCTTTCTGTGTATAACATTTTTCTGATTAGAACTTTTTATTCTTTTTTTATTGTTTTCTTTGGTAATTTATAATAATTAAAAGATTTTGGTTAGATCCTGTTTTCCTTGGCAGTATTGCTGTAATGATGCCAGTTTAACAGTTTAAGGTTGTGTTAGTGTGGCTTTACAGAGTAGCAGAACACCACCATCATGTCAGACTTGGTGTTAGATAACTTCCAACCAACCAACCAATCTAACTGCTGTTTTCAATGGACAGCTTGGCAAGTTGTCCATGTTCTCCGAACACCTTGTTTTTTTCTTACCAATTACTTCAATATATGTATATGAGATTAAAAAAAACGTTTAGATTTTTGTCTTATATGATTAAATTTAAAAGATTAAAATTCTAATATGCACATAATTCTGTTTCAGGAGAGGCTTAAGAATTCAGTCTCGGAAGGCATCAAAACGTGCTGAAGGAGAGTATAAATGTGTGGCTGAAAATGTCCTCAGACGTGTGGAAAAAGTCATTCAAGTTACAGGTATGCCTGTTTAACTAGCATATTTTGAGTATATTATAAATTTATAATAGATATATTTCTCCCAAAATAATGAATAAAAAAGTTCATTATGAACTGTATTTTGTATGAGAGAATTTGCCGTCCTAGCTTTGTCTGAAGGCAGTGTTGCGTGCCTTACATGTGGTTGTGTTAACTGTGGTTGGTAACAAGGAATAGTTAGGTGGAATAATATCACACGACTAGGCTTTGTTAATACATGGTAGTGTGATCAGTGTATGAATTAATGAGTGTATTTGTGAGAATGAAGTAGTTGAGGTATTCCTAAGAGAGGGAGTAGATGTAGAGGCAGTGATAGGTCTTCTAGCAGCCCTGATTATATTACCAGATAACCACTTCAATTTACACCAATAATCAGAGGAATGCCAGTTATTTATACAAAACTTCTTCGCTTCTCAACCAGCTTCTTTTGACATTCAGCTTTTTGTTGCAGTATTTGTTTTTTCTGGGTTTTTTGACCGGCTGTAGTTTGTTTATGTCGTGGATGAATTGCTAAAGCTGGTGGTCTATTACCAGTCAGTGTATGTAGAACATGGCACAGTTTGATTGCAGGGTTTGTTTATTGTCTTAATCTACACTGCTGAGTTCAGGTCATTCAGTCTGAGATACTGTTACCATCTTTAACAAGCCATCATTGCTCTGCTGACAAATTTGACAATTCTGCTCATCAAATTCAACTCAAGAAGGCAAGTCATGCAAACTAATTACAGAATTGGATCTCCGCTATGCCCGTAATGACTGTCCATGTTGACAGAATCAAATTCTTTGCATTCCATTTTCCCAAGACAAATATTTAATTTTTTTCTTTGGATTTTGTACTTTTAGTCACCTTCTTTTATAGTTAGAAATGTTGGGGTTCCAAATATACAGTTTGTTGTACTTTATAGTTAATAAATTCATGGAGAGTCAAGTTCTGGTGTCACATAGAGATTATTTTATGCACGGGTGTCACTAATGGGTAAGGTTATGCCCTGGTGTCACTAAGGGGTAATATTATGCCCTAGTGACACTAAGGGGTAATATTGTGCCCTGGTGTCACTAAGGGGTTATATTATGCCCTGATGTCACTAAAGGGTTAAGTTATGCCCTGGTCTCACTAAGGGGTTATATTATGCCCTGGTGTCACTTAGGGGTTATATTATGCCCTGATATCACTAAGGGCTAATATTATGCCCTGATGTCACTAAAGGGTTAGGTTATGCTCTGATGTCACTCAGAGGTTGTATTGCGTTCTGGTGTCACTAAGGGGTAATATTATGCCCTGGTGACACTAAGGGGTAATATTGTGCCCTGGTGTCACTAAGGGGTTATATTATGCCCTGGTGACACTAAGGGGTAATATTGTGCCCTGGTGTCACTAAGGGGTTATATTATGCCCTGATGTCACTAAAGGGTTAAG
>JAVFBX010168499.1:0-15024 GCA_034783855.1 Mopalia kennerleyi
CCCCCCCCACCCCCACAGACATACAAAGCCTCCATTATGCTATTGTACTCGCAGCATTACATCCTTGGTCTAATTTGAAATAGAGAACAAACAAAGCTTTGATAATGCTGGCTTGTTCATTTCATGTACTTGGCTTAATGTATAACCTTTACTCATTTAAAACCTTTCCCAATTCTGAAACAGCGAAAATCTCACACTCATTTCCCTTTTAGGAAAACTATAAAAAAAAAAAAAACCCCACTAAAATCATTTACAAAAACAAGAATTTGATCAGAAATGACCGAGGACTCCAGTTCCTCACTATGACACACTAACCAAACTTCACTCTAAAATGTAACAACCTGTAAAGGACAACAGACAACACTGACAATAGACATCTCCTGTGTGTTCCTACAAAAGCCTGTATGTCTGCCGAGTCACGTATGATGAAGGACTGGTAACTCCAGCTAATTTAATGTTCCTCCAGTGTGGAGTCCTTAGACACAATGGGAAGAAGCCGAGAAAAAAAAAAATTTGGACTCTTTGATCAATATTTAAGATTCAATAATATAGTGTCTGTTTGAATTTACTGTCCTGAAAAGTTGACGTTTAATCTTCCATTCCCTTTAATTGCATTAAGCATGGCATTAAACCCCAATTGATCATCCTGTTTGTGAGAGGATTTATATAGAGCAGATTAGGAACACAGATTAACATGCAATCATATACTTTGTTATGTAAATGGTAGACCTATTACTAAGGCTAAGTAGAATGTAAGCAAGCCGGGGTCAACTTGAGGACAAGCGACATGTATCAGGTATATATACTCCAAAAATCACAACTCTAAGGATTGTTATAAGTTATATCTGAGGGCTCATTAGATGAATGTAAAATTGTACAATTTAACCACAAAATGTTTGATATTTATAAGCTGTAATTTTAGACCCAGAATAATGGTTTGTTTGTTTGTTTGATTGGGGTTTAAGGTCATACTTAAGGGTATTTCACTTATATGACAGCGGATTGTCCACTTCACACAGCACCTTGCCTTATTACGGTGGAACACTGAGAGAAAACCTTGGGGTTTAGTGCTGTGCTCAAGGGTATTTCATTTATAGGATGATGGATTGTCCACATCATGTGACTCACCCATATACCTGAGGATCAACAGACAGACTTGAAGCAGGATAAGTAAGCACACTCGCTAATCACTAAGCCACGGTCGAGGGCCCAATTTAATAAGTGGGTCTTATCGAACATACTGATACACCTATTCAATCCCATACCCAACAATGGCAGTCTGGAGGATGTAAAAAAAAAAACTCATTTAACAAAAATCTGGTCTATTATAAATTGTCTATTTATTATAATGCGATCTTTTAGCTAATTAAAAGCACAAGAGTCTTGTGCAGTTTTCAGAAAGCCGTATTTCTCAGGATTCTGTTTTTCCAAATGATTTGGAAGCAACAAAGACGGATGGATTTCCTGGTAATGGTGTCACAAAGCGGCTTTTTTTCCTCAGCGTGCTATTCTCTAATTTCATTGGGTGACCTGTTCCCATCTTTAATATGATTGGTCTGAATGATCCCACTATTCTTGGACTCCCTGAGTAAAATTAACCGTGGAATTACCCAGTCGACTGGCCATGGCTAACTTATTTAAGAGGGTGTCTAACCTTGGTCTGAAATGGAATAAATTGTAGAGTGTGTTTACCGGGCTATCTGTAAGAGGCTAGATCTTGAATAAACCAGCCACAATCACAATCTTAATGAAATTATCACAGTACGTCCACATTAGGATAGCATACAACATATTCTTGTATGAGACCTAAGTTCCTGGGAATTCTATTCTAGATCAAACATCAAATAATTCAGGAGTTTAGGAACCATTAACTGGAGACGACTGCCAGCGACTGAAATTCCCTGTTATTCACTTATCTACAAGGTGGTCAGGAAGTAATGTTACAGACTAGGGTTAGTTTCCAGCTGAGCCCACTGTAACAGACTTTTTCTCACAATCAACAATCCTGATTTATTGATTGATTGATTCGTGTTTGACACCAAGCTTAATGGTATTACACTCATATGACAGCGGTGTATTCCAACAATAACTGACAAAAGATCAACAACTATAAAATGTGAGGTGTTTTGATATATTTGGAAAGTTAATCATCATCTAGTAGTAAGTAAAGACAGTTTGCTACTGTTCAAACAAACTGTCCTTAGCCAGAGGGTAGTATTATGGACAAAATATCGTATACTTAGTAGACTTCTATTCTGTTTGACCGTAGAATGATTTTGCCAGCCGTGTTAAAAAATAGTACACTACATGATGTAGGTTTACACAATAAGCCACTTTTTATATCATAATTCTGCATATTTTATTATGGATATAAATTTGACCCTGATTGACCCTGACCCTGATTCTTCTTAAACCGTTATGGTATAGCTTTCCCCTTGTGTTCATCTAAGTAGGTCTTTGTCGACATTTGACCTTGTTTCATAACCTTGGTAACTACTTCTAATGTAAATCAATATTAACCTAATCCTGTTAGCATATTTTATTTTTTACCCCATACGTAAACTGTTTTTTCACTCCATGCTTAAAAGAGTTTAAAGAACTGTTTTTAATGTTGAGTGTAGATAAAATGCTAGTGTCATTTGTCTTCAGTGGGCATTCAGTTTCATGGCTCTACGACATTCATCATAGCCATTTGTCCTCAGCCAAATTTTAACAAATCAGCTACCAGCTCTTTTGAAAATGTAAATGAATTCTACTTCCTGTTTCAGATCCTTAATAAACCTCCTTGCCAATCTTTCGGGTAGCATATTCACATTTCAGAAAAATATACAAAAATGTATCTCAATGTCATAAAAAAAAAGTGAATATAAACCAATACAACTTTCCTGTGCAAAAATATGCTTAAATATAATGTGAGACATTGTTACAAGTAAGTCCTTATCATAATGTAACACAGCGCTGAATTGTGTACACAGCCATTTCTACTTTATTTGATTTTGAATTTACATCATACTTAATTTGATAAGATTCAGATGTTGGTGGGCCTGCCCAATAGGTTTAGGAAGCCATCCTGGAAGCATTGGGCTCGGGTTGAAGCACCGAGAGGGGACTGTGATCTGCTGCACACGGACAAATCTAACTTTTCAGTCCGGTTTTCATTTCTAGTACTGCTTACCATCTTTCTTTCTGGATAGCATTTAATAGTTACCTTTCAACTGCTAGCTGGTTACCTAGATTTTACTGTTATGTCAACAAAGCAATAAAGTAATTACTCAGAGTTTTGATAATCTCTATAAGCCATGTAATCAAGGTTTCCTGCTATTGCTGAGCTGCACGACGTCACTGGACAGATGTTGTGTAGTTGTACAATGGTTGAGGGTGTGTGGGGAAGGAATGTGACTGTAAGGCCAGTCAATGAGTCAAAGTGTGATGATTTTACATGAGGACATGTTTGTGAAAACCTTAACGTAATGACAACGTGCTTCAAGTGTGACATGCAATCACTGGAAAGAGCCGCCAGACAGGCTAAACAATGAGTGAATCATCTCTGGCCAGTTTTAATCAGAGAATTGGTAAAGAGCGTTCCTTCAGTGAAACACAATCCAGCACACGTCTGTCATCAAGCTACGATTGTCTCGCGGCATGTCTTTGTCTGGAAGGATTGGATGTCAGCCATAGCAGCACACTTATATTAGGGCCCACATGCTCCGAGATAACAAACAGAGAACTTTTCTATCCATAGAAAATGATATTCAAATTAAACCAGACCCCAGGGTTAGATTTCCACCATTGTTATTTCTTTGGTGTCTTTGCATTAACAATAGAACAATAGAATAGCTATTTTGTTCGTTCAGCTTTTGACAGTTTTAAAAATTATATCCATGCAATTGCATAATGTCCTTTAACACACAAGCTTTATTGTGAGAGGGAGTCTGAATAGCATGGCCACAACAAGCAGTGTTAAACAATCAGTCATCCTTATTGAGAAGAATCTTCCTTCATGTTCAGTTGTTTAATTAGAGCTGTGTGGGGTTTAATAGTAGTTACCGTTAGTTGGTTGCAAGAAACAACCTTCGCACTGGTCAGAATCAAGGACACAACAGGAGCAGCAAAACATGCAAAATGATCAGAATACAAGTTCTGTCAACTTAAGGTCAGTTCACTCACATGGCGGCGTGCTAGCAAAACGGATGAAGGAAACCAACACAGACAAGACAGGACAATCATGGGAGGCAATACGACAGCATCACAAATACATTGACTTCATATTCCCCTTTAGCTTGGAGAGCACCAGGCCAACATGAAGCTGCCTCCAACAACCTGAAATGTAAACTTTCCAAAAGACAAAACAAGAATTATAGTCTTGGTAAAGGTTTACACAAAACAGGATCTTATTTAACATTACCTTAAAACAGACACATACAATTACATGTATATCATCTCTTAGATAACAGTTTTAACAACTTTTTCTTTAATTTTTATCACAAGAAATAGTTTTGTTTGTTAGTTTGTTTGATTGGGGTTTAATGTCATACTCAAGGGTATTTCACTTATATGGCGACGGATTGTCCACTTCACACTGTTCCTTGCCTATAATTACGGTGGAAAACCGAGAGGAAACCTCGTAAAAACCACCCCTGCAATTGCCGGAGTCACATCGTATGACTCACTCATACACTTAAGGGTCGACAGGCGGACTCAATCCTGTGAACGGCCCATCGAAGTAGGCTTTAGTAAGGAAATAGAGAAAAAACCTTGCAAAAACCATATAATAGATGGAGCTAATTTGGTATCTCAATACTTTTTCTGAAGCAAAAGAGCCAGCCATTATACCCTAGGACTTTTGGAATCACTTTCTTACAGGACACCTCACCTAGTTGTATTTTACTAACGAGTTACTTCAGAGTTCTCAGGTAAACTGATCTGTACCAGGTCTCTATTAAAAGTATTAAAAGGACAAGGTAGAGTTGTGACTGTGCTGAAATTCCATTCATTGATCTTCATTCAGTAAGTGAGGGGGGACAAAGGCTTGGAGGTGACATCAATAGCATTGTCAACATTCATCATATTAAGTCTCACACAAGCACAAAATTCCCTTGGTTTCAATAATTCATGAACCCCACCGCCCACAGCATGAATTATTCTAGTCAAAAAAATTCCTTTGTTTCCCTAAAAGTGAAACAATTTAGCATTCCAGGAGAGTCGAAGCTGCGTGCTAAACCTTGATGGGATTATTTATTGCTAAGGCCGGCTAGAGAATTCACAGTTTCATTGAGCGACGTTTTTGGATCTGAACGGTTATGAAACACAGAGGGATGCACAATGCTCAATTAGTCACCATAAACTCTGACAGTCGGGCCACATAACGGAGGTTTTAAGACCGACCAAATCGGTGGAGGCCCTCAAGATTGATAATCTTGTATCGATCAGGACGGAAGACCTGTCAGTTTAATGTAGCCCGCGTAAAAACCCTGTAACAAAGGACTTCCGAGACAGCCAGCGACAAAAGAAATATGATGGTGTCATCATTATGTAAGATGTTTCCTCCAACGCTTAAAAACATCTATCAAAATAAAAACTGATGCTGAATTATTTACATTTATTTCCTCAGTGGCACACTAAAGGGGAGGTCATCTGGTGCTAAATTAATAGCAAACATTCACACTTGATAAAAAAATAATAAAATTAAATTCAGCATTTGTTGAACAAAATACGATTTATTTGTGATGGAGTTTTCTGTTGCCATGGTGTTTTCCGAGCTAAGGAGCAACAGCCACCCTTTCTGATTGTGACGTTTTTGTATTGTGTCCTGTGATTTTCCTGTCCTGTGAATGATTTGGAGCCGGGTGTCTTTCACCCATCGTCCTATTACGGAAATGGCATAGAACCCTAATCAAATAAATCTATTGGATATTTATAATCAGCTTTGTCACATTATTGATACCTTGATTTGGTTCAGTTTAAATACAAAAAGCCAGATAAAGGATGGACAAAATTTTAAATATTTTTTTAATTTGATTACTGGGAGTACAGGAACATTCTCTTTTTTGTCTTACATTTTGTGACAAAGTTAAATAAAAATTCCAGTTATAAGTTATTGAACTTAAATTGCTCCTTTATTTCTCTTATAGAGTTAAGATAATTCAATCTTCTGTCCGGGTGCTTAAGGAAACAGAAAATAATCCAAACTTCAACACCTTCCTTTCAGATTCAGTACAACACAGATGTGAACTCCAGGTGATGTAAAGGATAATGAGAAAGTTATATTAATAGTCATTATGAGATATACTGCTTTGAAACTGTAAATGATCCAGTTCCAACAATTTCAGTCGGAAAACACAAAAGACTTCACGTAGACTGCATCTGATGGGGGCAAGGTTGTACTGTACATAAAATCTATCACATCACTATAAGAATTGCATGTTTTTAGTCACGCTTTGTATCTGTTTTAGGCAAATTTATATGTGTATTGTACTGTAAATGTACATACATGTAGACAGTCAGTGTCACGGAGGAATGATTTTCTGTCACGCCGTTATATGAGTGAAATAACTTTGAGAACAGCGTTATTAAAATCAACATTTTTCTCGATCAGTTAAACCTTTGAAGAAAGAATTGAAATAACTTTGAATTACACCCTTGTTTTCATATGTTTCTTCTAATGTTAGCTGCCATGAGCTTCCATGTGTTCTCTGGTTATAATGGTCAGAATGTTTCTGGTTATGCAAGTGAGTATTTACTGATGGATTATATCATCTTTATATAGAAGTGAAATACCCATGAGCCATCAATCATATATTATTAGTTGCCAGGACAGTGCCAAGGGCTTAGGCAGACACCTGTCCACCCGTCCAAATGGACACCCTGAATTGAGCAATTGCCTAATTTGGACACCTCTTTTTAAGAAACTTTATTAGCAGTAGATAGGAAAACTGTCAAAGTTGGACACCCAGTTATTTGGACAGCCTACTTCTGATTTCTGGGAAATTCTGGCTAAGCCCCTGCAGGACACCCCTACTATATCTCAAATATGAGCAGCAAAAATTAGTTTAACATGAAAATGATTATTTGTTTGATTGGTGTTCAATGTCATGTTTAGAGAGCAACAGGAAATTCCCCCTGAAAGTAAAACATAGGACTGAACATATAATTTTTATTAACATAGTTTTGCTGAAGAGTTGCCTGTTGGCATATCTTATGTACACTTTCTACACATTCAGAACATTTTCAGTTTTCACCCAGTGAATTAGAAAGGTCATTTTACTTCAGATATTTTAGTACCCTAGACTCCCCATTGTAAATGTCCTTACGCCTGTCAACGCACCTCCGGAAGCGCCTTGCGTGATAATGAACGAACATTATTTCTATTGTGGGCAAGGATGGCCGAGTTTCTTTGTTCACATTTTTTGTTACTCTCTTTATTACTGAACTGTGGGGAATACCCTGTATTAATGACAGGGGCTAGAGGATGCAGGACTCCTTATTCTTTTCAAAAGATATACAGAATATTTATAAAAAAAAGGTTGACAGTTAATTTTGAAAAAACAATAATCAGATTTAACCATTTTATTGGAATTATTTTTCTATCTGAATATGATGAAACTGTGTCAATGTAACAAAATCATGTCATGTGTTCACAATGCTGTGCTCTGTAAATAAATCTAAACATCCACCTCACCCACTGGACAATATCATTGACATCTGAACAGAATTAACAGGTCATATTTTATTGTACTTGATGCAAATAATTCAATGTTTTTATCATTTAGTTCTGTTGGATAAATATAATAGTTTTAATATAATATGAAACATTTTATTAATGAAATCTCTTTTTTCAGTAACATTATACAGTTTGTTTGAAGTTTCACTTCATACTTAAGGTTACTTCAACAACTTGATAGCATGGTAGGCCAACAGGTGAAGGAAATCCCTAGTTATCATCTGGTGCTCTGCTACCAGCTAGTAAAAGAACACTATTTGCACATCACCAGCCAGCTGCTAGCAACTAAACGGGGACATTTCCGCTAATTATCAACGACTACAGCTTGCCTGTGTACATTTCTAAATAAGGCAAACTATGGATACTTTATAGTATTATTGTTGTTTTGCATATAAGAATTGATCCCATATGCACAATGAGTAGCCAGTTGAAGAGCAAGAGGAATATTAACTAAAGTTAATGAGAATGGAGGTCAGTGGCAAGAGTCTCAAAACACATCAATGGACAGCTAAGTGTTCTGACAAAAACTGTACTTTGTTCATAAGCTGCTCTAGTCCGGCTTCAATGACATGGATACCTGCTGTTCAATCAATACAGATCAATATATCGTTAGGGCTCCCAGGTGAGAAAACTACAGGTGATTCGCTCCTATCACTTTAATCTGACTAATCAATTATAGAAAAGCTGCTTTATCTAGACATTACCATAGTAACACATCCTTTGTTTATTCAGGTCTTGTTTACGGCTGACTGAAGCCTCCCCTTTGTTATTAAACATACTGAAAGTATGGACAAAAAGTGGCCATATGCACATCACAAGAACAGGGCACTTGGCAGATGTTAAAAATAGGCTCCACACAAAGGTAACTCCAGTGATTCCAATATCAGGTTGCAAACATAATACAGACATAATGCACGGCCCACACATAACAAACCTATTAAAATGAAATCTGTTAAAAAATATATCTATAATTAGATGATGGTAGTTGAATAAAACAATTTCCGTGTGGGAATAAATGGGGGGACATTGATATGCTCGTAAAGAAGGGAGACAGGACATGTTTGCTGGATTAAACATAATCCTAACCACTGAGTTGACCAACACAAAGGGAACTTCTGTCAGCCAATCACTTCACACTTTTTAATTACATGTAGTTTTAAATTTAATCAATTAGGTATGACATGGATTACAAGTCTATAACAATATAACACTAAAAATAAAGCAACACCACCACCAAAAAAAAAAAAAACACTGACAAATATCTGTGTACTGCTTAAGAATCTCTACTGCTTTAGTTAAATTAAGTGTCGCAAAAAAAAAAAAGAAGAGAAAGAAAGGTGTAAAATCAGATGGTGGATGGACAAAAAAACTTTGGAATCCCAGCTTGTAATTTGATACAAATTGATTCAGTTTGTGGTAAATTCTGACCTGTAGTAGCTAGTGGGTATGTTTGTTCACACTTGTGACAGATGTATCGGACAGGTTTATCAGAGAGGCTACTGTATCTAATTAGACAGGTGAACAAGTTAAGGTATCTCATGTTCTCAAAGCCAATGCTGTATATTACAAAGGGAACACTATATTTCTTAAAGCTTAGATTGTGATTATTTCACAAGAATTGTTGATTACAGCTGCAGAATTTAATTTCCACCTATGGTTTTATTATTGGTTAGTTTTTTTGAATAAACTTACTCTAATAATACGTCACAAACATGATGTAAAAAAAAAATGTCCTCAATATAAGGCAGTTTCATTAAACAGTTTGACTTCCACATTTCCCTTGGGCAGCGCCGACTCCTGTTATGGTGTTCTGATAGTCAATATTTATAGTCCATTCTAAAAGCAGAACGGTGTATTGATCAATTAAGTATAGCTCTATAACAGCGGTAAGGCCATTGAAATCACAAGGGATTGTAGCAATAACACAGTGTTACATTTCTGTTTGAGATCAAGTCAGTATTTTTAAGTAATTCTCATTCCCTGCGTGAATCCGAGAAAAATAAACGTCAGAATTGGCATTTTGATACCGAGCTCTGATCAGATTGGTGGAATGAAGAAACTGTGAGTAATTGGAAAGCTTGATGAGATTTGTTTCCTTGGAGAGCAATATGAACAACGTGTGAATGGAGGGGACACCGATGATACTGGATCACACCAAAGCCAAACCAGCTAACAAACCTTACAATAGCCAAATAGCATAGCAACAAAAGAACAGGGATTGATTAAAGAAATTTTTTAAAAATAAAAACTAAACCAGCTGCTTACTTTCCCTTTTCATGAATATTTTGGTGTAAAATTTATTTGGTTTAGTTTAATTGGTGTTTCATGGCACATTTTTAGAGGCTGGCCCTTGGTTAATTTAATAATAAAAACTTTTCTTTATGTTAAGAAAAACGAAAGCCCTTATTTGACAGACACGGTTCTAACCAGTAACCAACAAATCAGCTATCTATGCCCTGCAAGGGCTTACCCAGAAATCATAAGTATGGTGTCCAAAACGGTCATTTTGCTTCACTCTCTAAGTAACTGGGTGTCCAATTTCAACAGTTTCTCTATCTCCTGCATGATAAAGTTTCTTTAATAATAATAAAACAGGGTGTCCAAATGAGGCAATTGCTCACTTCAGGGTGTCCATTTGGACGGGTGGACACCCCTCTGCCTAAGCCCTTGATGCCCTGGTATAATGATTGCAGTATAACTGTGGAAGTGAAATGGAGAGAAAGTCGTGAATGTTGAAGGCAAATATAATTAAACTAGTTCAGAAACTCGAGTCATTTCGCCACAAATCTGTCTCGATGGATATCAGAATGAGAAGATGTTAAGATATACATTACCTCACACACAGAGACACTCTGCACTTTTATTTCTCAACTTTGTCACAGGGAAAACATTAGGAGATACTTTGAGAGTTTTTGTGATAAACATGGGAAATATGTGAAAATAATAACTCAGACATTGAGACATTGTAACTGTTTTAATTATTCTTTTATGGTTTAACTGTCACAAAGCCAAAAACTTTGGAGCTACTTTGGGTGGATAAGTAGCCAAGCAGAGGAGACAGGAGCATTCGTTGTTATGAAGGGCTGAAGGCTAAGTAGAGCAGTTAGGTTTTTATAACCACTTTAACTAGTATGGTCCAGCCAGTTTATGTAAACACTTGTCAAGAATTTCAGTGAAAATGATTGTTCATTTGATTGATTGTTTGTTTGTTTTATTGGGGTTTAACGTTATACTCAAGGGTATTTCACTAAGATGAAGACGGATTATCCACTTCACGTTATCATGTGACTCACTCATATACCTGAAGGTCGACAGACAGACTTGATCCCGTGAACGGTACATCAATGTAGGCTTAAGAAAGCGCATTCGCTAACCACTTAGCCATGGCCGCCTTTTATTTTGAGATTTTATTTTGTTCTGCATTATGTCACTCATATGATTGCATGATGGGAGAAATAAACCACCTTTGACAGGTTGTTTGATGGAGGCTTAATGTTGTTCTCAACATAATTTTACTTAGAGCAACAGATTGTCCACTTCTAACTTAATAAATCTTGTTGTAACCCCCACTGTGATTGTGGGAGCCACAGCTCCCATGTGTTTGCCAGAGCCACATCGTGGGACTCACTCATAAACCTAAGGTCTGGGTGGACACACAGGCTCGATCAGAGTCACATCGTGGGACTCACTCATATACCTGAGTTCCAGGTGGACACAGATTCGATCAGAGCCACATTGTGGGACTCACTCATATACCTGAGTTCCAGGTGGACACACAGACTGGATCAGAGCCACATTGTGGGACTCACTCATATACCTGAGGTGGACACACAGACTTGAACATGTGAGCAGCAGCAGACACCCTTGAAGTAATTTGCAACAAACAATGACAAGATAGGACAAACACAAGCAAAGGCGACTAAATTTATTAGCTTCCTGCTGCCCTTTTACTCGGAGATCATGGGAGCCAGCTGTTGAATCTACATTTTTACATGTATGCTAAGTGTGTTTAACCCTTTTTGATGTTCCTATTAGAATTTGATCATTGTGGTATATGCCATCAGTCAATCATATAATCTGTCAATCCTTTTGACCTGTTGGAAAATTAATCTTCCATTGGTACAAATACAAGAAAGTGCACAATTGATTGGTCTTTTACGCTGTACTGAAGGGCATTTCACTTATATTACGGTGGTATAGTCCAATAAAATTTGACACTGTTATAACCATAAAATCAGAGGTGTTTTGATACTGTTGGAAAGGTAATCTTCCTAAATAGAAATAGTGTTGCTACTCTCCAAATAAACTGTCCTTAACCAGAGGCGACAGTGTGCGGCAGCGCCCAACATCCTTCTGCTAGCTTGAGGACAGTTGCTGATAGAACAGTCAGGGTCTGTACCAGCAGAACTGTACACACAACACCTGCATGTGGGTGCTTTGATGACCCTCAGGGATTATATATGAAGCAACCATTTAGCCTAAGTGGCTTTTTCTGTACCAGCACCATCTGGTTTTACCTTTATATGAGAGATAGTCATCACTATATTATCTCATAGCTTTGTGCCACATTGAGGTCATTTATATAGTCTAATAGATTCCTGACTCATCCACTTTACAATTAAAACAATCTACTTTAAGCTCAGCAGTGCGATTGGTGGAGCAACAAGCTATTTTCCAATTCAGTGAGTGGTGGGGTTTTTAGTAAACATTTATTCATTCTATAACACCATTTGAAGAATACAGGAATTTGTATTAGTTGACATGTTCTTGAAACTTGTGTTAAAAGGGATATGTACAATTAACCATATGACAGTTTTTCATGTTATCCGTAACACCTAAATTCCACTTAAAATAAATTAGTTGGCAATGATACTAGTTGATAATGTTTAATGCTGTACTTAAGTGTGTTTCATTTCTAGGTTGACAGATTGTGTATAACTACTCTACCCAACTTAACTAGATCTCATTAAAATCATACATGTGGACTCCCTAATATACCTGAGATATATACATCACAGGAGAATCAGTAGTCCAAAGAGTTCACTACCGAGCCACGGCTGATGGCCTAGTGATTCCACTGAACTTTCAGAACATCCCAAAGGGTTATGAAAAGGGGGCAAATACCAGGCTATAGATTCCTACAGAATTTTACAACCATTAATCCATCAGCATTATCAAATAATCACAGTCCCGCAATGAGAATGTAAAGCATCATCTCCGTATGACTAAGAAGTAATCACTAATAAACTCAGAAATAAGGTAGAACGGTCATCTGGTCAAGGGATCTGCAGCCGTTGCCTCTGACCAGTCCTAATGGACTCCCCAGAGGGTCATCTGGGCGCCCACCGAACATTCATCACGCCAGATTAGAGGATTAATCAAGAGAACTAATCAAGCATAAAGAAGTGTGAGGGAACTAACAGCTGACCACACTAATCTCCTTTTAACACTGCTTCTGGTCAGGTTACTATAGGACTAGTCTATGCTGTGTACATGTTGTCCAAACATGGGGTAATAGCAAGACTGAATTGAAGGTTTTGAAGGTTAATACATTATATATAAATAGTGCGCTTTTGGTTTACAAAAAGTGTTTATTGGAGGCACAATAAGTGCTTAATATCTACATCTATTCTTTTTTACTTCATATATTCAACAAAAAAAAATTATCTGTGAAACACACTATAACATAAACCCCTTGAGAGCCCCAAGAAAGCTGGTTCACCAGGAGAGCACCTACTCAGATAGATTGCACTAAGGCACAGGGTGCATTAGAACAGAGAGCACCGAGAGAGAGAGGTTTGTTTGATTGGGGCTTAACGTCATACTCAAGGGTATTTCACTTATATGACTACGATATGTCCACTCCACACTGTTCTTTACCATATTAAGGTGGAAAACCGAGAGGAAACCTGGTGAACACCACCCCGACGATTGCTAGAGCCACATCGTGACTCACTCATACACCTGATGGTCACCGGGACAATGATGACACAGGGAGCATCAGAACACAGAGTGCACTAGGACACAGAGTGCATTAAGGCATAGAGGGAGAGGTACAGAGAGCATAATGGCAGAGCACCAGGTCACTGAGGGTGCCGTGGTACAGAGTGCACCAGGGTAAACTCCTACAAACCCACACAGTATATGCTTTTCAAGATTGAGCAGAGTTAAAGCTGAGGAGTGTTGAGCAGGCCCATGTGCCACTAACTGAATGGTATTAAAGTGGCTTCCATAGTCCGGAAACCATAGTGAATACGGTGGAAATGAGAGGAGAAAGCTCTGACAGAATGTTGTGTGTCAGGGACTGAGAGAAAAACACAGCGTGACATACTGACAATTCTTAAATGACAAAGAGACTAAGTCTATTGGATGGGATTTCATGGCAAGACAGTGGACTGTCCATTATTGATCAAGAATCGAGCAATTAGAGGTATGTTTTGACAGGGACGTCTGAAGTCTATGTCATACAGTCTTTTCAACTGTCAAGCGTTCATCGAAATAAAAGTGCCCTTGCTAATTGTGAGGAAATCTTTCTCTTCGCTCTTATATAGAATCAATAAGAACTGGCAGATTTAATCAACTGTCCTAAGATTTCAGACATTACTTTAGAGAAATGTCACGGTCTTTAACTAGTAAGGAGAGATTCACGTAACTACACATCTTTCTAGACCTCTGAATAGGGACAGTATGTTGGATGTTTAATCACAGGGATTTACTCAGCACTGAAGGGTCATCATTTTCTGATAAAGCAAAGCATTTTCGACTTTCATTGTGTTAGTGTGGCTATTTGAAGTGAAACAATTTCAGCCTTTTCAAACAGGAATTTGCTTTTGTCATGCTTTTGGTACTTGTTCATGTATGTTCTACTGATTTCTTTGACTGTTAGATTTTCTTGGGTTTAAACCCCATACTTTATGTTATTTCACTTCACATGTACATGTAGGCCAGCCCAAAGACCAAAATTTACATGCATGCAAATATGGAACTAAAGGACAAGAACATTTGCAAATAACCATGACACATCAGCCTCTAGTAATGAACCAGTGACCAAGAAGCTTATACTAAGACAAATTTCCACCAAACATGTTGCAATGCAATTCAAGCAGTTCGTTAAGTAAGGAAATTACTGGGACAATAGCACAGAAAACATGTTTTTCTAATAAATCAAGAATCCATGAGCCAGGCTTTGAAGTCCATCATGACATAATTTAGACAAACAAGGATGTCTCTCTTTGATTCCACTCAATTGATGGATGCGAAGGACATTCTTCACGCTAATCACAAGACATGTCATCCTAACTCCC
>JAVFBX010168597.1:0-26458 GCA_034783855.1 Mopalia kennerleyi
TCCTCAGATTCGTCATTTGCAAGCATAGCATTTAAATCATGGGACTCATTTACATTCTTACAGTTGAGACACTTACACAGGTCTGTGCATGGTAATTTTGCACTTACACAAGAACATTTACTAGGCAGCACCAAGCAAGTGTTTGCTTCGACTGGAGGTAGGCCGTAGGGGGTGTTGTTTTAGGCCAGTCTGCGATCTCAGTTTTTGGGGCGACGGGGAAGCTGATGAACTGGTGCTGCTCTCTTCACCTTCTTTCGGCCGACTAGCACAACGCTTTGTTGCAGCAGTTCTTCTTTTGTTATCAATGAAGCGCCTGTAATACGTTGGATGAAACCCATGCGATCCTTTGACTTCATCGCTGTCAAAACGAGCCTCTATTAGACCTCTGTCTCTGCTAGATTCTGCCAGTGTTCGATCATAACCGTCCAGCTCTAACCATCTCTTCGCGCACGACACAGGCTAACCCATCGTAGTTTAGTGAAGGGTTGAATTTTCTTCGACTGCAGAGAATTTAAATGAATTAGGCACTTAATGCCTTCTGTCGTGTCAGCCGCGCCATGCGCCATCTTGAACAACGACGACTGACGATTGGACAGTCAAGTCATGTGACAGTCTCATCACTGCTCTGACTGCAGTTTGAAAAGATTGAGCGACTGTTACGCGGTCTTTATGGTGCCTACTCATTATAAATATAATCCACACTTCACTTGGCAATTAATCAGCATTGTGCATGGAGTTGCATGGAGAACTTTTTTTTCTAGCTTATCCAATATTTGGTAAATAATTCTTACTAAAGAAAATGTAGCCCCCCGATTGCCGAAATGGAATGAAACGATAGAGCCTTACAGCTGGTGGCCTAATAGCGAGGAAAACTAACAAAACAGTGTGTACATTTGCTGTGTTATTCACCGTCAAATTGATTCATATTACAAATATATCAGGATAAAATAAAGTGTAGGCCCTCTGGATAAGAGCATTCCAAACGCAAATTAAACTTTATTTACTATGCACTCTTCAGCATTAATTTTTTAGCAAACACATCTTCCATATTTTTACCGTTGCTTACTGTTTGGATGCAATTATCTATGAGTGACAAACCCTTGAGCGAGGAGTTTAAATACCAATAATTATATATATCAAATGACGGCTCACTAAGGCAAAAAATGAAGATAAACATTTTCGACGTCACAAAAAACAGTAGCAAGACACTTGACTAGAATAAGGAGTTGTAAAACAATACGACACATTATAACAGTACCAATCGCTACAACGGATAGCAAACGAGAATCTGGTTTTAAAGCATTCAGCAAAAGTAACGCTATCTATTGATTGGTTACCATGTATAGTGCTCTGTGGATAGAAGGTTTCCGCTAAACAGAAAAAAGGAATTCTAATACAACTATCATCAAAGCGGACAGGTGACTAAATAATTGCCCCTATTTCATCCTCTGTCCACTTCGCTGGCTCTTAGATGCTCAGCAGTGTGGAATATGTTTCACGCAAGGACGCAGGAGCTTATTTTCTGAGGATGTCTGGGCCGACTCGACAAGAAAAGCGGGAACTTTCGGACAATCTACGAAAGACCCCTTCACAGAGCAATATCGTCTTTGTGTATTAATCTAAAATGGCAAAATTGAGAGACAATTGTCATTCAAGTCATCGGATAAAAACACCTCCGTTTAGTTATATTGTATTTAGAAGACGAAATCAAATGAAAATCTTGATTGAAATGTTGAGTATTCAGCATACCGAAAACCATATCTTGCCCTGTTAGGGATTTGGCTATGTAATAAAACAATTGTGTATAGTCTATTCATCTCGGACAAATAGTATCAGATGCACAGCTTATTTTATTATATAGATAAATTCTTCACAGTTTTCTCTTATATCTCAAATTGATTTATATGCTAACTATTTCACAAAACCCCGGAGTACAGACCATAATTTTTAAGAAAATTGTCCTTAGCACAAACCTGTTTTCTAATGCACGCATGCTTTTTATACATCAGAATGTCTTCAGGCAAATTGCTTTTCATTCCTCTTAGAAATAAACCATTGTAATTGTTTGACAATAAACATGTCTATTTTTGGCACTGGATAAATAATAACTTATGAATAATAAATAACACCAATAGACTTCAAATGATATGGTTGTGTTAGTGCATCCATCCCCGTCATGTATATGTAATTGAGGGCCTTGGGCACGACGCTAAACACTAATTAATAGCCCTAAACTAAAGGATAGTCATAATTTGTCATCATAGCGAACTGCTCAAGAAATTGCAAGTACGTCGAGAGAATCTGCTTGCCTTAGTCCAACTGTCCCACCTCACACGCACACACACATCATCACCCTGTTCAACCATGTGCCGTCTGACCCTAATCTCGTAGTGACAAATTCACACACAGTTACTCGCGTCAGTTGCGAAAGGACAGCCCCGGCTCTCAAGCGTGAGATTTATTCTACGCCAAGGCCTGTATTATAGCAGAAGAAGTAGACAACGGTTGAAATGCGGGCAATTAGTTCCACACCGGTCCGCCTTGATGGCAATTCATAATGCTGTGAAATGCTTTACTGTCCATACTAGGAAACCCTCTATATGCACAATGCCAGACAAGTAAAAAGCTCTATTAATATTTCGGTTTACTCAACCCCGAGGTTGAAGTGTGTTGACAGCTAACATACAGTAGTTACATTTTCAAAGCAGTGGTCTGTCTGAAACAAAAGAGCATATTTCTGATAGACACTGTTTATGTAATAAACGTTAACAATTACATAGGACATAATACCTGTGATATGGAGATGTCTATTTTCTCTTTTGTCTTAATTTATCTAAAACTGAAGCACAATTAAAAAAAATGTAGTTGATGATCTTGGCGGTCCTTATGCTAACTTCATCTAATATATGTTCCGAGATTGTCTCACCACGTTTGGTATGCATTTTCTTGACAAGGGGAGATACAACTGAAACAAAACAAACAAATACATCAATAATAAAATCTTTAGTTGGTCAACAAGCAAAATTTTGTACTGGTCACTGGTCTACGTGCTATCAATTTAAAAGCTAAGCCGACAATGACGTAGCTCCTAGAAAATAACTAGTGAAAATAATTTTATCTGATGAGTTAGGTGGTGACGATTGGCTGTAACACCCCAGACAGACAACTGTCCCATTTAGCGAGAATTGGATGTGAATATTTCATAGGGTTTCCTGACTTTAAAGCTGTAACACTAATTGGTGGCAGAAGTGGGATGTATCGGTATCACATAAACACCTTATTCTTTGTACGCGAATCTCGTGTAGCGCAGGTTGTAAATACAATGGGTGTGTCGACTACAGATACAGTTCTCTTGCGGAACTATTGTGCAAAATAGGTCAGCATTTTTGCTCTGAGCAAACGAGAATTTGGAGAGGCCTCCTGGTTTGGCTTTTCAATTAGAGATTAGGCATATTTTTGTTGGGATGAATGTGTTCGTTGTTCAATAAATGTGTATCTCGTTAAACCCCTGGAAAATTCCGCTCAAAAACCTTTCTTTCAGTAAGTGAACGGAAAACATTAAATTAAATGTTTGACGTCAACCGTGTATGTTGTGTGTGCTTTAATACCACTCGAAACCGAATGAAATGAGTAGCGAGGGAGGAGGAATATTATCAATCTCCAACCAAAATATATCACCAAATATAAGTCCTGTATATTATAAGGATCGACCCATGGCCGAGTGAATAACAGGACCGAAAGATTATAGATTGATGACCAATCCTTCGATTCACTATAAAAGTTTTTCAATCTGTTTTCAATACCATTTCAAACGTAGCCAAGAACCATAGTTCCTTTACACGACAGAACCGAATTATCGGAAGAAAATTTTCTGTTCACAGTGGGCATCTTTCATAACGCAACAGATTCGTTATAAATCTAAGTAACCTTTTTTCTTGGAAGGGTCCTTTTTGTTTATTGTTTGTTGGGGCTTTTTTGTTATTGATGAAGTTTATAAATGAGTGTTTGTTCATCACCCCAACCTTCCTGAATAACTTTTCAAAGCGATGCAAGCTGCGTTTTTGGATATCTCCATCGCCGTAATTTTATTCAACATTCTAGATTTCACGGTGGCGTTTGGCTGGGGGTTCCATTTGCTCTGGGGCTCTCAAGGGTAAGGGGTAGGGTGCAGTCGATCTATATGTAGAGTCTCTGTCTTGTGATTGTCTTCTAATTGTAATCGTTGACGCGAAGGGTGGGATCCCCAGCAATAAGACTTACATGCCGTCATATGAGCACAATACCGCGCAGTCAAACAAACTGTATTAATTTAATGTTAATTACTATTCTAAATTCGCCAAATATTAAACCTCTGAACAAGGAAACAAATGTTGCAAACACATCTTTGGCAAAATCAAAGGATTTGTCCTAGTCCAGACTTAATTTTTTCAAAATTATTTCCCGCCTTGAAAAGCTGCACGAAGATGCATTGATTATTTGTGCTTATGAAAACACGCTATTTGAGGTAAGTCAATAAATATATACGTCCATATGTACTGCATCACATAACCTGCGTTAAATATAAGAATGTTAAAAGCTACTGTTAAAATTAATCCCTAAACTTGACGGAGATAAAGGCTATAGTGGGAGGGGACATTCAGGGAAACACTGCAATGGAAGAGCGTTTCTCTGCTGTGCCTATCACATTTCAGTTAAAATATTTGGAGCCCTCGTGCTTAAGGGAAACAAACTCAACCACGCACAAATAACATTGTCACGTTATTCACAATATAAATAGCACCGCGTCTGTGGTTTGTTTTTAATAAGGAAAATTTAACACATTTTCATGACTGAATGATCGTTTTTATAGACAGACTATAAGTGGAAAGGTAATGCTGCAAGGCAGGTTCATTGTTTAAAATGGGGAACCAAAACTATCTGTCGCCAACTGCGGAAAATACTATTTTGTATCAATAGTATTTCTCCACATTGTCTCCATCCATATATTGCGTGATGACAGATTTTATACTTTGATACACTGTAGAGCTATTATTTTCAGGTATTTCATTTGTTTTTGCTCGTAGTTAAAACACACACTATATCTATGCCACATATAAAAGAAGTCCTTATGTTGATACAAAAACAATGATCAAAGCGTGAAAGCACATTCTGCTATACATGTGCTGGTTCTTTTGCGACGTCTTTGTGATCTATTGTAGATATTATCTGTTATATTGGAAGTGATGCTTTTAACGTTAATGCATTCTCCGTTTTATCAGCCTTTCTCAAAAATAGGATCCTAAAATATTTATTCGTATGTTTTACGATTAATAATTGATCACATGTGAGTACATAACTCTTACCATGTACAAATGTGGTAGCCACCTTAAACCTACAACTGGATACGTTCCTGTGTGGAAAGATTTGATTAAAAAGGCAAAAGCCGGTGATTTCATGCAGCGACTATAATCCAAGTTATTAATTTGCCGGGTGGCCCTAAATTACCCATTTATTTTGACAAGGGATGATTAAGGGTTTACTCCATCGCAACAAGTTACATTTTTTTTAAATTTCCTTCTAATGACAGCAGCTCCATTCGTTAGGATTCAGAGGAAGCCATTGACTAATCTAATGAACGCATACAGAGCAAACATGACACACCTTTAGCAGACTACGATCTTTGTACTACTCTTGTTGTTATCCAGATACAGAGTACTTGATTGAATGGTGTTTTACTTTTCGCTTATATGACGGCGGTGCATCCCAACAATAATTGACACTAGCCAAAGCAAGGTATGAAGCCATTCCATAATGTTAGAAAGTTATTTGCCTGGTTGTGCTAGTGTCAATTATTGTTGGAATACACCGCCGGCATATAAGTGAAATACCCTTAAGCACGGCGTAAAACATCAATCAATCAATCCTCGCTCAAGTGGATGTCCATTTGGTAAACCGCATGTTAATGGTCAGTCCCAGGTCGAGTGGATGCCTGGGTGACAGGGCGCAGGCTAACGATAAATCCGTGGTCGCGGCGATACCCGGGCAGATTGCACGATGACCGACCCATTGCTACACTAGATGTCCATAGCTAAGAGCACAGGTTCAAGATATATCCCTGGTAAAGCAGGTGTCGTTAGGACAGATGACGGTTTGACGGTCGAATCGTGTTCATGAACATGTACCTGCCGGACTAAAGACCATAGGTTGGTGGTAAATCATGGCCAGAAGATGGACAGAAACACAAGCGCGGGTCATCGATAAACCTTCATGTGATCTTAACAGTATGTTTATGATAACGTTAACACTCTAGCTTTAATCACATTGATGTAGGTCCAAATAATAATAGCTATGGAGACAAGACATGTTTCTTCAGGAGCGAAATGCAAACAACGATCCTTGAATTTCCTAGAAAATTATTTTTATTATTAAAATGATCAACTTTTCCGTAACAGCCAGGTAGAATCACCACCAAATATTAGCAATCAGGATTTCTCCCATAAATTTTGAATAATGAATATTCTCTGATCAAGAGTATCGCAGTGTTTTGTTAAAAGATGGTTTCGAAACGTTTCGTTCTAAATATAGTTAGTAAGGAATTCAGCCGTGGGCAAAATGATACGAAAATAATACGCCCCACCATTAAGCACAAACAGACTTTCGTTCAAATTTTCTAACATGTATCGACTTGCCTTAATAACACACGTACAGTACTTACAATGATATAACTTGTTGACTTGTAGCGAGTACACACGGAAATTATTTCAAATTATATAATATGTGTGGTACGTGCCAAGCACATAACGTTACTGTCTGCCGGGTAAGCTCGTTTTAAGAATAAGTGTTGGACATTAAACGTGAGTTTACTCTGTATATTTACAGTTCCAGCTGGTCATATATTATTTACGTTATCTACTCAGTAATCAGACTGAGCCCAATCCGTAATTAGCTGCTGGATATGTCATTGTCGCTGGATGTAAATCTGATAAATTCGAAAACAGCAAAGATTTTGTTTACCAATCGCAGGACTGCTTTTCGATGTTTGTCAATTCATAACGGGAAATTCACCTAGGTTTACCCTGTGGCACGTTGTATGGGTTAGCAACTGTGTTCACCAAAGCATCATATTATCTGGCTTTCTATTGGACAATCGAGGAGTTTAAATATGACCAAGAATAACAGAATTCTCTTAAAGTAATCGTACTCTTCGGTATGTAGGCCTACCGTCGGTAAATGCAAAAAAGTTATCTTGGTTTATCGAATCCCTTTTCTTCGAGACAATCACCCAGGAACCTTATATCGTTCAAAACAACCTTGTCAAAGTCCAGTCAACGTTGAACAATATGCTTTATTGCTGATAAAAATATTATAGATACACTGTGTGAAAAGTAAAACGTTACAAATACAGTCATATTAATGCACCAGTAAAGGAACACAGTGATTATATCAAGATATGTTTTGTGTACCTAAAACAGAGCAGCGTTCCGTCACAATCTTTTCCAACTCAGCAGGAATGTAAATCGAATTCTGGGTTTAAGTTAAAAAAATCAACGCTTCGATAAGTACAATAAAACGTGTTGGGAATGCATCAGATATTACAAGTAAAACATGGCTGACAATAGTACTCTCTTTAATACACTCGTTGCATGTTAAAATCCCGCGGGAATAATATATCGTAATTATAACACACCCGAAGTTCGTTGTCATACAAACACAATCCCGGTTGAGCTAACAATATAAGTCCTTATCTATTTTGTGTTTATAGCTAAATTTTATCATGTGTGCAACTGAAAGGAAGGTATAATAAAAAGGACACACACAAGATTAGATTGAATGTGTATGTTTTAGAAAAATGCGTTTTTCTTATTTGATTTTGTATTAATCAAACCAGTCTGAAATCAAGTTCTGATTGACACGTTCCACTTGTTGAACAAACATTATATAGAATTCACATAAGTAACTGTTAAATTCTGTAAATAATCGGTTGAGACCCGTCTTAGTCTGTGTTCAGTGAGTTTGTTAAATCCCACCGGGTAAGCTATAAGTGTGGAAGAACTCCTAAAGACCGTTGCCAAACTGCAGGCGGGTGAAATCAATTCAGGTAAACCAGGGCATAGAACTTTCGACACGACACGTCTGTAAGGTATATAAACATCCAACTCCTAATGTTTGAGTCTATGCTTTGTTCACACAACTACAACTGTTTACAACAACTGACTTATATAATTCCGTTGTTTAATTGAACCTTTGAAGAAATGGAAACCTAGCAGGTGGAACAAAACTGGAAATGAAAGGTTTTATGATTGAAGCACAAAGACCCCCTTGCGCTTCACCCCAAGTCAAATAAGGGTTACAGCTCAGATAAATCCCATACCGACAGAGTCCAAGTGCCTCTTCTCGTTCTTGGATTGATCCCGCCGTACAAAACCCATGTTCAAAGAATCTAATGGCCTTTTCGCAGACACATGAGCATCATCGTCCCTCTTCAGAAGACCACTGTCAAGATAATCTACATAGCGTTTTTCTTGTTCGTTGTCGTCGTCAGATTTTTTGATAAGTGTGTCGATGTAGTCTAGCTGTCTTTTTCCAGGGTTCGATTTCTTGATGAATGCAGACCCTAAAGAATCCAGCATTCGTTTCCTTTGTTCTGCCATAAGATCCGATTTGAAATTTCTCATCAAAACGTTTCCAAATCTGTTTAAATACCGCCTTTTGATCAATCCCATATCGAGGGAGTCTAGGTAGCGTTTGTCAGATTTCTTCACAAGGCCCATGTCTAAAGAATCGATAAATCTTTTCTGTCGCGAGTGGGCATCTTTCTTAATGAACCCCATTCCTAATGAATCTATGTAACGTTTTTCTTGCGGCTCATCGATGTCACTTCGTTTGATGAAATTCATCCCTAAGCTATCAATTGGACGTTTGTCATCACTTTTCTTGATGAAACCCATACCCAGAGAATCCATGTAACGTTTGTCATCAGAAGCCGTCTCACTCTTCTTGATGAAGTTCATCCCTAAACTATCGATATAACGTTTTTCATCCATCAGGTCTTTCTTCACGAACCCCATACCAAGGGGATCTAGATGACGTTTCTGGTCATCGCCATGGATATCTTTTTTGATGAAACTTGATCCTAGATGATCGAGAACTCGTTTATTTTCCATGTTACTAGGTTCTCTTTTTATGAAAGACGATCCTAACGTATCTAAATGACGTTTCTCTGTTGATTCACCATTTTCATTATCAGATGCCCTAAAACAAAAGAATAAAACATCATTAACGACTCAAAATATTAGACTTAGGGTGCGATGTCACTTCATATGCCCACATAATGGATGGGAAATGAATAGATTGTTGTAAGTCATGAGAAATAGTTCAAAGGCTTAATGCAAATGGCTTTTTATACAATAGTTGGCACATAATATATGGAAACAGACAACTCAATTTATTAAGGGATATTGTGGAGAAATAAAACATGAACGGAAAAAGCTATTAAGCGAACTGTGTCGTGCATGGCATGACAGACAAAAAAAAAAACAAATAATTTTTGCTAGACGTTTAAAAACAGTTGCAATCTCAGATGTTATTTTGTAGACCCCGAACCCGTAATACTGATTTTTATATTAACAGATATTTATCGTAGACTTGTCGACGTAGAGTAAAACATAATGGGTTTCCAGCAACGTTGATGCTCATAAGATCGGAAATAATTATACTCGACTTATTTACTGAAATTTGATCCTGCTCGGATTATGCAGCTTGGAATACAACTCTTATGAAAACACAGCTCACTGAATGTCGACATATAATCACTACTTAATTGCCCTCGAATTAGTTTAGTGTAGTTTTGTTTTGGTTGGAAGAATAATCCCACACTCTATGGAGACTTGCCACTATAGCTGAACGAACAACTTTGTTGAAACATTGCTGTTCCAAAGCCTTTAATTGCTGACAACATCACGTTTCAATTTAGATACTTGGAGACGGGATACCTGAGGGAAATCGAACTATCTATGGGCAAACAACTTTGTCACGTAATTTGTGGAATATATGACACCGTGTCTGCCATTTGTAAGCAAGTAAGGAAGAACATTTTTTTCTTCTGCGCCCACTGACTGGTCATGTACGGGTGGATACTTGATGTACGGGTGGATACTTGATGCAAAGGCAAAGACACTCTTAATGATGCATGCGGTATGCTCTAATTCTAACCCGTTGCCCCTGTACTATCGTAGCCAAAGGGCGACACGACGCCAATCTGATTAATTTCCGCCGCTTTGTCAGTAAAATAACCTCGAGTACGACGTATTAATAAACCCCACGTCAACAGTAGGACAATGAATGTTTATAGACCGCCCATATTACCCCATACACATATGATTTTAGAATAGATTGTATAACTTCTCCATTGAAGACTGGCTTTTGGGATTTGATCAATGATGTTTGTAACATGATCTTTGATCATGAGTACAATAACATCAGTACAATTTTCCATATTTCCTCAAACATAAAATCATTTAATACTCCATTTGCCAATTGAATGTAAATTATATTTTTCTTAGTTTTGGAATATAATAAAACCAAACTATATGAACCCAAAAGTTCGATAATCAATATGTAAGCTTATCTGTAAGTAAGATTCTGAGTGAATGAGAGTTTTGACAAGCAGGTACTTAGGGTACCCGTGATATATATCCACTAAATGTGACACTGCATTTTGAAAACAGTTATAGTTGCATCTTTATATATATATTCTTTATCCTAAAAGCAAACAATTGTCGTAGAACATTGTAACTTTAGAGTTCTGAATGATTTGTCCTGTGAATGCACGGAGATTATCTGAAATTTTCAATAAAATTTTCTTTAGTTTTGGAATTTGATAGTTCGTAGATCACATCGAACCGTTTTTGGATTTTGACCTGTTTGAGGAACAGATGAGCTTGAGAAAGCCCAAAGAAGAGAATTTGTGAATATAAATGCTAGAACTTCACCTAAGGAGAGCAGTGACGCACAAGGTGACTATCGACAGAGACACACCCAGTCAGACTTACTACCCCATTTACGATAATTGGATGTAAATATTTTATGGGGTTTCTTGACTTTAAAGCTGTAACACTAATTGGTGGCAGCGGTAGGATGTATTGGACTAACATAAACACCTAATTCTTTCCACGCGAATGTCACCTAGAGCAGGTTCTACATACAAAGAATGTTCGACTACGAGACGAGGTTAGTTGGCCGAAAGATTTAAGTGACAAGACAAGAGTTCTTAATGGCGACCTAGCAGGAGCTTAGAAAGAGTAATAATATTAGTACTTAAATAAAAAATTCAGCACTTCCGAGGTAATCAATCCTCACTTTGGCTTATAAAGTCAGTATGTTGTTGGTAATACGATACAGATAAAAGCATTTAAGTAACTGTAATCTGTTTTTCCATCTGTCTGACCTAGTTGCCCATTGAATAAAACTACCCAAGAGCAATGAGCAGCGTCAACTTTATTAAGAACCTAACCCAAAGTTTTACTTTTTGGTGAACGACGAACCTTCTTTTTCTGACAAGTGTTTTTGGACATGTTACTTTTATATAGTATTTAGTTTGAACAAACGCCGATATATGGTTACGATTAATCTTCATCAAAACGAGTCATAAAATATGTACTTGGACGAATAACACCTTATGCGCTTTTGAATGGCTCATGCATAACGGGTTTCTTTGTCTATACATAATTTTGTATTTTCGTGTTTTTAAGGGGACGTGGGGAGGGGGTCTTACCTTTTCTCCATTAGATCTATTGTCGCTCGCTAATAATACAGTATAGAAAAATATTGGAGGAATCGAATTATCGCCTGTAAAGTATAGACGGTAATCGTTCATAACTGCATTTCTTGTCAGTTTCAAATGATACAATTCCAATTCCCTACAGAAAGTATGGTACTAATGTAAAATAATCATTGGGCTGGAATCTACAAAGCAATGAAACCGTTTATAACAGTGTTTGTAAGACAATTGGGAATATTACAAAACAATTATTTTTTATTGCTCAAGACATAAATTGTGTCATGAACAGTTAAAGGGCTTTTTAAAAAATAAAACACATTTTCCCTCTGCTCAGTGAAATTCCTGTTAGTACCTATAGTTTCTTACGTATACGTGATCTGACCTAACACCGAGGCGTGATAATGGAACATCTGACTGTCCAAATTCATCTGGATAAGTCTACTATGTGGGCAGCGGTGCTATATGTCGGCAACGTGGGTTTAGCTTCTATGTCACTAACTCTGTAGGCCAGAAGGAGAAAATCAGCTTGGATGAAAGCAATTTGCACACCGACAGTCAATTTACATGCATGAGTTCGTCAACATACACGGTTAGGGTGTCTTTTATGACATAGCACAACGAGACGGGCAATATAATACTTCCAAGTGACGTAGCACAACGAGACTGACAATATATTGCTTTCAAGTGACGTAGCATAACGCACTTATACACAAATCTTCTTTCCATAATTATAAAACCAAACGGTACATCGTGGTATTTGTGGCTACCAGATTTAACTGAAATATTTTTGTAGGTTTGGGAAAGTGAATATTAACAGTATTTTTGTTATTTTGAGGCAATACTTTCTTAGTTTGAACGGGACAGCCCTTCTCTCTTTTGTCGCCCTTATATACAGCGTAACCCTACATCAATAAAACATACCATCACATTTATTTATACAATTCCTTTGATTTATACTGAAGTGTAATTGAATTTCAAGGCTACAACGTTGCTGCATGATTTCCAATAAAATTTAGCGAGGTTTGGGAGGGAGCTTTCTGTGTATGAATAAAAATGAATAAATAAGGCGTTTAACTCCAATAGAGTAAACAAACCGCCCCAGAAATTAAACGACGTGTTTATCGTATCTGCTCAGAGACAACAATCATGAAGTGTAGATGGTGTCTTTCCTGGGAAAAGAAATCACGAACGAGGCTATACATTCAAACTGGCATAAGATTACCTCTTCATAATTCAATATTTTTTAAATATCTGTCATCAAAATTCATCGTATCGTTAAATTACATTCATACACAACATATTATCTCATCATATTTAAAGTTCGGTCTCTAGTGTTCCTAACAATTATAAGTTAATACTTTTTGATAATAATAGCTCAACTCCAATAGAGCGAAAATGTCACTGTAGTAAATTTAATACTAGATCATCTTCTCCTGGATCCGATCGTTATCCTCTGCCAATATTAGCCGAATTAAAGCCTTTATAAAGACCAGACGGAAGGGCTTCCAGCTGAAAGCAGGGGAAATCAAACAGGGATTCGAATGTTGCTTAAAGCACAACTAGATGTCTGAGGAGTTTTTCACTGGCTAGAGAAGACTTGATGAAAAGAGATTTCACGACACAAGGTTACCCGTGTGGAAATTAATTTTGATTTAAGCGGCACTTCATCAAAATGTCTCCGAGCAGATCCAAAAGGCAAACAGCACTGAACGCTAAATGATGGCTTAATATAGACGGGCTGTCGATTTAGACAACGTGGAAACTAAACTGACACTGTGTTGAAATGATGATGGTAGGTGGTGGATGATAACGCCTTTGGTTAAATCCGATGAAGATGACGTCGGTTAGCTGTGCACAATTGTAGGTTAACTGATATTAGACTATAAAATATAATAAAGCTTTATGACGACCATTGCACCAAGAAGTTGCTGATCGCAAGGTGCGCACTTCGCAATATTTTACGATCCCGAAGAAAAACTAAGTATTATACTAATTATATCAGAGATCATATATGCCTCGTGAAGTATACGCCTGTCTAACTGTTATTCGCGTGAATACTTTTTCGCGTCAATTATATACCATTAGTAACATATTAGCCAGATTGAGATAACAGTCTTTGAATACGACCAATTCTAGCTTAGGGCACACATACGGGATCTGACCGCCGTTCCCAATCGCCTGCAGTAAATGTCTACCAGATAGGCCAATCAGCTGACCGGGTTTCCGATTCCAGTGTCCTTCACACACTAGATATTGTCTTAATTTAAAATTTTTCAAGTTCTCAAGGCTGCGTCATACCTCCACATTCTTCCTTTGAGACTGACCAAGCGTAGTATAAGTCTTAAAACTGATCACCGTATATCCCCACTAACCACTGGTGTGTTTGACAGGTATCACGAACGCTGGTCCAACTGTGATAAAAATGCCAGTTATTCAGATCATTACTTATTTTACAGTATATGTCCCAAGACACAGCGACCTTTAAGTAACAAAGCTAGATTCTTTGTTTGATTGAGGTTTAAGGTCATACCTCTTAAACCCATCCAGCGATTGCCGGAGACACATCATGTGACTCACTCTTATACCTGATGGTCGACAGACGGACTCGATCCTGTGAACGGTGCACCGAAGTAGGACAAGTAAGTGCACTAGCTAATCAATAAGCCACAGCCGCGAGTCCACAGGCTATATAAGATATATGTCGCAATTCTTATTGAGAAATATATGTATGGTGTTTATTTTGCGCATATTCAACAAAGTCTCCTTTCTTTGTGTTCAGTTTTCACTATCCATTACAACTGTTGTGAGCTCTTTTAGTAATTATTAGTGTCCTTCATTTTATATGTACTTCCTTTAAAGCACTTTAAAAAAAGCCACAATTAAACACTGAATGAGGCATACGCTGGGCCAGAAGTCACCAAAATATGACTGATCAAGAATAGATTAACCGAAGTCATGCCGTCTGTGATTCTATGTTAGCCGATCGTTATACTGAGGTTTAGAAATTGATAAGGCATCAGTATAAGCTGGGATAGGTATAGCACTAATCACAGTTATACATTGTACAAGCAAGTTCACAAAGGCTGTACGTCTGTGAAAACTTACATTACACTTCAGTATTGTAAATAGATGAAATTAACGTGTCGTCATATTTGTTTTATTCTGTGGTGAATGGGACTTGGGCCGTTTGATTGAACAACTATGATATGTCAGGGTAAACATGCCATCCTCTATCTGTGGACCTTTTTAACGATGAACGCGACCACGGCTCAGTGGTTACCCAGTGCGCTTACTAATCCTGCTTCGAATTACCATTCCCGGTATCGACTCCGTCTGTCGGCCATCAGCTATATGAGTGAGTCACACGATGTGGCTTCGGCATGCAATCGTGGGGGTTTTACAAGTTTTTACGAGGTTTCCCACCGGTTTCCCCCCATAATAATGCTACTAAGAGTGCAAAGTGGACACTCAGTCGTCAAATAAGTGAAAAACCATTGAGTACGACATTAAACCCCAAACAAACACGATGAACGTGTTTTACAGTTAAAAGTATATCATTATACCAACAAAGTATGTTACTATACCAACAAAAAAAGATAGTATGCTAATGTACCACAAAACCAGATAGTATGTTATTATACCAACAAAAAGATAGTATGTTGCTATTCCAACAAAAATGATAGTATGCTACTATACCAACAAAAAAGATAGTATGTTACTATACCAACAAATAAACAAGTATGTTACTATACCAACAAAAAAGATAGTATGTTACTATACCAACAAAAAGATAGTATGTTACTATACCAACAAAAAGATAGTATGTTACTATACCAACACAAAAACAAGTATGTTACTATGCCAACAAAAAAGATAGTTTGTTACTGTACCAACAAAAAAGTTAGTATGTTATTTTGGTGATATATTGGTGTTAGTATGTAACCAGAAACTGTATAATTATAGTATGTTACTATACGAACAAAAAAGATAGTATGTTACTATACGAACAAAAAAGATAGTATGTTACTATGCCAACAAAAAAGATAGTATGTTATAACGGTTATCCTATGAGGACATTGAACCGTTGGCTTACAGCTAGTATGGTGTTCTAGACTTTCACAGGCAGAGATTAATCGGGTGTTATAATCAATAAATCAGTCGATTGTAGTCTACACTGTGTTTCTACCAACCGCATTTCAATGACACTATAGCAACCATTACATACAGCGGATAAGGGCATTTATTACCTTGAAACAGGAAGATTTTCTTATCATCTCCATTCTATTGTTGTTTGATGTGTATTTTATATACCACATGTAAACGGCTTGGATATTCCGTGCGTTGTCACTTATCTATGTCACCTGGAAGATGATTGACCCTGCAGCCGTGGGCGCAGAATCGATATATACATAGAACACATTAAAAACAAAATCTAGCGCAAGCAAGCAAATTGCGCCCAGATAAATTCATGTCACACTCTCCTTCTTTTATACAATCAGCGAAAAATTACGATGCCATATGTGCCATAGTTTTTAGTTTTTTTTAGTTTTACAATTTTTTTGTTTTTGTTGCTTTGATGATATCAGGCTTGCTAATGCAACAACTGTTGGCAAAAACAGACAACACATATTATTTAATCCACTTATCGTCTGAAAACAGACAATTTATGGGACATGTGTTCTGCGATACTAAACGAGTTAATGTCATTTCTGAACCAGTTTAATATTGTTTAAACAAGTAAACCAAAGCTCTTTTTCCAGGCAATACAATCAGAAGGTATTCCCAGAAAAGACAATTTCATAAAGAAAGCGAGCATATGGCCTCGGAGGTAATAAATATTGGTGTTGTGTCAAAGAATTCATTAGCGTTACTTTTCCCCGTGAGATATGATTAGATTTTCTGTTTTAGTGGGGAAAAAACTCGCACGATCTCCTGGAGCGTCCAATGCGTAGCACAGAACATTTATATGACAGGCACATCTCATAGACCACGGGTATCAAGCTCTAATGAATGAGCCACGGAATATGGTAACAGGTTCGTCCGCCCATCACACGTTACATTGGTAGTTTATTGAATTCCGTCGGTGGAGAGGGTGTCGTCATCATAATGTTCGGCAAAAAGGCAATTTTAGTGGTACATTTAAGACAATGAAAGAATGACACGGATTTGTTTGATGGTCCACAGGGCTAAGATAAGTTTGTATGGTAGTGATGACGTCTTGCAAAACAAAACACTTAATATTTTACCGGTGTCTTACTGGCAATTGTTGGAAGAAATAAAAATAAGATAATACGGGAACCAATCAGTCAAAGAAGCAATCTGCCAATGTTTTCGTTTGACTTATATGTATGTGTCCAATTTCTTGAGTTGTTGACCACAGATAAGTTTATAGTACCCCCAGCGTTTAGACAGGCCACTACAACAACAATATAAGTCAAGTGTTTAGTGTCTATGTCTAGGTAATCAGGAGTATTGTTGATTTTCAAACAAATAATGGAAACGATATGGCAGGAAAAACAGTCTGTAATAACTAGGAAGATGCCTCCTTGACGAAACAAAAAGCAATATAAAAAAGCATCCCGGGACGCTTGTTATACACCCGCTTCTTACACACCTGTCTAAGAGCCTCTAAAATTCATCACCAAATCTCCATTATTGTATGAATTTGGAGCATATGCCGACCTGGAGATACCGACTGGACTTCGGCGCAGTCCCAATCTTTACAGACTGGTGCCATCGTAACTATATCAGTGTTTCAGATTGGGCCTTTTCATATGATTGATTCGTCGATTGGTCGGTGTTTAACGCCGTGCTTAAGGATTTTCCAATTATATGACAGCGGTGTATTTCCAATGTTTGTTGCTTTGTTTGTTTGATTGGGGGTTTAACGTCGTACTCAAGGGTATTTCACTTATAAAACGACGGAATGTCCACTTGCACATTGCCTTGTTACGATAGAAACCGTCGAAAACCCCGTAAAAACCACCCACGCGATTGCCGAATGGTGTTTGTTGGTTCTGTGGGCCTATATCCGTTGGTCATGTAAAAATACGAAGTCAGGTAAGTTGGGTTCTCCAGCGTAAATTTGCGCCTTTTACAAACCAGAATTGAGAAGTAGCTCTTTGATTGGTCCATTTAAGAAACCAATCGACATTGTAGGTGGGTTGATTGCGTTAGATCTCAATACAGCGACTAACAAAACAAGGGCAGCGTTTTTCAGATCTGATTTTAATTAGATTGGCGAGATGGCGCCAGTTAATATGAAGAAATGAGCTGTTAGTTAAGGCACTCAGCAGATTGCTTTGAATATATCAGGGCAAAAAAGGTACACCTAGGGTTATAGGGATAATAAGTAAAGATGTCGTGTGGATTTATATTAAGACTACGATTTTAGTTACAACTGCCGAAAAAACACAGAGCGCTCATGTAGGAATGTCATATCACGCACCGTGGATGTCGAGGTATGAGCAATGAGTGCCAACAAGGATTCAATAACAGCTTTTCTTAATCCCATCATTATTTCTGTAGTTTATTGAATTCCTTCAGCACAATGGATGTCATCGCCAGTTTTTTCACGTGCAGCATAAATTGAAAGCTCATCAAGAACCATCAATCCGAATTATATATTTTTTTTTTTAAAAGGATAGTAGTTATAACACAGTGTATTATTTTTTCTCCCAACATGTAAGAGGTTATTTTTAATAAAACTTATAATGACTTGAAAACTTGTCGGATTTTCGCTTAGTCCACAAATTCTATAAACCGAAAAGGCTCAATAAGGATTTACAATCTAAAATATTTGTACATTTACAGCTCGGTGCTAAATCATTTTGCTATTTTTATCAAATTGTATCAGCGTCAACTTAAAACATACCAATCTGATAGCATTAATATTGATTTGAACTATTCAAATGATTGTTTTGGCTTATATCACTTTAAGGTCTTGCTGGACCCCTTAGGTCGATTTTCAGAACACCTGTTGTATTTAGTCTATTATGTAGAGGAGTATAAATCTGAAGCATATATATGTATATATTTTGGAAAGCTTGAATACTCATGATTACATATGTGAATGTAGTGAAAATCCAGGTATTATTTCTGAAAATATTTCAAAATGAGTAAATGTCAACGGAAAAATATACTGCATTTTTCCTGGTTTATTTCTCGGAGTGCAATAACAAAAAGATTCAATAAATAAGTTGACCGAGTAGAATAGTCCTTGATCTAGTAAACGGTGCCTCATTTTAAAAACAAATTATTGGAGCGATCCCAGTGGATTTTTTCGACTATCCCACCTGGGAAAGTCTTATGGAAATGTAAAATAAAACTTTTAGAAAACATTTTTAAAAAATCAAACTCCTAATACGAACTCCTAATAAATGAGACTCTGTTGGCTAGAACGTATGGTGCTCTTTACCATGGCACAAATTTAAAGTTTCTAACATAAATAGTTTTCTAGAAATGCGCCATAGAAAATGTAGTTTCTGCTTAAAACTGAAGTGCCATAAATACGCAATTAAAGTTTTGCGACTTGAATATATAATAAAACAAAATTGGTTTACTTTGATCCCAAGGGGTCCAGCAAGACCTTAATTCATTGTTTAGTTTTATGGAGATTCCTGTTCAAAGCGGCACCTGTATAAATTCCACCGTAAGGCATTTTAGTCTTTTTTCGAATGTTGCCTCGAGGAATAAACTGACTGGTACCAATACAAGCATCACATTTTGGCTTGGTCTTTCACAATATAAAACTTTCGCAATAAAAACAACCAAAAAAGCCTTGGGTCTAGCCGTGAGCGATGTTTTTATGTGTTAAAATTATCCCTTTAGGTAGTTCGGATGTGTAATATGAGAGCCGTGTATAAACCGTAATCGTATAACACTTGTTTACCCACAGCGTGTTAATATAGCCTATAAACTCTCTGGCTGCCTTGTAGTGTCTCCCCGAGTTATTTTTTACTGCGATAATAAAATGCGTTACATGTAACATCAACTCAATTTGCCTGATTTGTTTGTTTGTTTAATTGATGTTTAACGTCGTACTCAAGGGTATTTCACTTATATGACGACGGATTGTCCACTTCACTCTGTTCCTTGCCTATTTACGGTGGAAAACCGGGAGGAAACCTCGTAAAAACCACCCCCGCGATTGCCGGGGCCACATCGTGTAACTCACTCATGTACCTGAGGGTCGACAGACGGACTCGATCCTGTGGACGGTAAATCGAAGAAGGATTAGGAAGCGCACTCGCTAACCACTAAGCCACGGCCCCCGATTTGCATGATACAGGGTACAGCTGATTATACACAGACAGTCGAATCGATAGGCTACAGGTGTGAGACTAAACTACACGGCACACCTGTTGTTCGTTTCTTCAGAATAATAAAATTGAGGAATCGAGTACCTGTTCGTTTTAGATTACAGTCTCGTGCAAAACTAATACAAATGTTATATAAATATGCTTCTGACATCAGCTATATTATATCATGTACCTTATTGAATTGGTTACAATGAGACACAGCAAGCAGATATACAATAATATTGGTTCACATTAAATATATTGAAAATATTTCTAGGCGTTTGGAAAGGGAATATTTACAGTAATCTCGCAATTTTGGTAGTACACTCTCTTAGCTATTATTCTTTTAAATGTTCGTATAAGAAAGCACCAATAATCCATCATGTTTCAATATTGTCATGGGCTCGCGGCCGTGGTCTAGTGTCGGCCTACTATTTCTATTTCGATGTAACGCTCATAGGCTCGAGTCTGTTTGTCAACCTGCTGCATATATGTGATTCACAAGGGAATCGTCGGGGTAGTTTGTACCTGTACAAGGTTTCCTCCCGGGCTTCCACCGTATTCAAGCAAGGAACAGTGTGCTATGGTTAATCGGTTTTCATATAAGTGAAATAACCTTAAGTACGACGATTAACTTCGATAAAACAAAAAACAATTGTCCATATATATATTAAGAATTTTACCAAGAAGATTAGGTAATTTGTATACTATTGTAATCCGCAAATATTTCTTAATTTGTTGACATGGTAAATCAATCTTTAGGAACTTAACCCTAAGAAATCTTGTTTAATTTCTGAACTGATAACATTTAAATAACTTAATTGTCGCATGAGCTATTTCAGAAAGTTTTGTTTCGTCTGTGTGGAAGAGAAACAAGTGAGTTATTCAGACGATTATATTCTAATTCTGATTTGATAGTTGGAAAGCTTTTTATAGCGAGTGTGTAATATACTCCGCTCTCGCCGGCCTGGAAATGTAGGAGATAAGTCAGATAAAGTGGAAAGATAATTGGATATGTTTCCAAATAGTCGTCTTTTGATGCGTAGTAGGCCTTATAGGTTAGACAGTAAAATGAAAGATAAGTTGAGGACAAATTTGTAAGCGAGAATTATAAATAAATATTAAGCAAGTTTAGGAATACGAATTATTGCAAACAAGTGTGATATGTATATTCAAATTCACCCGATATAGTTATAACTCTGTAAAAGGCGAATAAGTTGAATATGAGTTATGCATTAATGTTGCAATATGACAATATAATATTGAACAGTATAGCATGTATAGAGATATTTTTTTAAATGTTAAACGTAATGAATAACACAAATTTAGGGCGGTTGCATTGCCCAAAATTGGTGAATAAAGTTTGTGAATAATGTTTTCCAATTAGTTTTTGTTATCACGTATAACCCAAGACAGGGTACGAAGTTCAATCTTTGCGGCATCATAACCGATTGCTTCGATGTTTTCACTGTGAGATTTAACGTTTTTGGTTATATTATCAGAAATATAAGCAGAGCCATGAATGGAAAATTTTCTTGTTACACCAAAAAAACAGTGCACGTATAGGCGGTCTTCACAGTTTTAGCCTTGGAGATTTTGCTCTTGTCGTCAAAATCGTCTCTGGTTTATTCTACATAGCCTTTATTTCGTTAATGAACGATTATTATGCAAGGTGTAAGTTAATCCGCAAATAAATTAGGCGCAACAGTTGCTTATGTTGGTTGGACATAAATAAAAATAAAAAAATGAATATAAAATTCACGTTTTGCGTCCATCATTGAACCTGCATAACATTTAGAAACTTTTGTGTATACTTGTCTGATGATATAATTGTTACATTCCTAGAAGACTGCTTGTGGAATATACGAGAAAATAAATGTACAATTACAGTCTCTCTACTTGTCGAACTTAGAAAGTGAAAGTAGGATAACTTACCTGGTTAGTACATTGATAGAAGATAGCAAGATGAAGAGGAAAGCAGTGGTAAGTGTTAACTTCATGATGACCACAGATAGTTTTCAAGAATGGCAAACTTCCGCCGTGCTTCGTTTCCTCGATAACTTCCTCTTAAAGGAAGGAGCGTGCTGCACTTTTATACCGCCTCACGTTTTATTGGTTGATGGTTGGCAGTTCAGCAGTCATTGATTATCCGGATTCTCACTGGCTCCCACACGGCAGAAAGAGAGCAAGAGAACGTGTTTATGAACCAATGTAACACCTCACCCAATGACATTTACTTCATGTGCGTCACAACTGCTTCACGACCCCTTCATTTGTTTCTCATTCGATTGCCACACGACAATTTTCAGTTCACCGCTTGTTTGGACACTCGTTTGTCTGCTAATCCAGCTGGGATGTTAGCGAAGTGTCCGCCACTCATTCTCTAGCCGCTCTGTTTCCGACCATCATCAGACCATCCTAACTTATTACAGCCTTGCTAAGTGAATCAGTGAACTGCTTCAAGAGGCACAGGTCAGATCGTAGAAAGACTCACAGAATAATCAACCAAAACTCGACCACTTCATACAGAATGGAAAATCAGAAATGCTGACCGCTGACTAAATTTTACTAACGAACTAATCTCCATTGAATATTGCAAGGAAAGCATCTGATTGAATTCTGCCCCAGGTTACTGTGAAGTTAGAATTCAGAATTTTGTTAACGTTCGGCATATACTTGCTAACATTTCCGAGATAGCTGATAAGCATTTTATTTAATCATGAGAATAAAATCACTCAAATGTAATGCATTGAGAATAAATTAAACCTGGGTTAACTGCGCTGTATTCATTATATGCAGCGTTTTGTATCTTTAATAGTCTATCATATAATGTAGCCTTATTTAGAGATACGGAGTTAGAGCGCACAAAACGGTGTAATTTCAAGCTTTCTCAATTATCGGCTATTATGGGTTCAATTAGCACTGTCTAATAATATTTGATATACTGATCTTCCGGACACATTTTATTTGCCAAACGAAGTTTGAAATCGTCCATTAGCCTTGTTAAAAGTACGGAATTACGGTTCAAGTATCCGTTGCTAACGCCATATTTTTCTCTCTTACACCCTGACTGTTGAATTGAAATTGTAGTAGAAGTTCCTGTAACGTCCACTATTTAGGCTTGTTTTCCTATCAGACATTATTCCATTGGGATATTAAGCCGGTAAGTCTACTTAATTAAAGATTTGAGCCCTACTTCAAATCTCGATGTAGAGCAATTACACAAATTATGGCCTTTAAACTTAGTAGTTATGTATTCATCTGATCGCTGAACTAAAAACGGGCATTTGTATTTCTTGATAAATGTTTGAACTAAGTATCAATACCAACCTGTTCGTTTTCTTGTATTCACAAAGATCGGCAATACAGGTACGTTTCTTGCCGTTATGATGGCAGTTTGTTCGCATGATATCTTAAGTCCAAATCATTATTTACTGATGGTTAAACGAAGAAACGTTAGTTTAGAGGATATTTATGCCGACAAATAAACTTAGAATATATAAATAACGACAATATTCTTAAAATATAATTGAATAATAACAGTTTTATTCTTTAATAGTCTTGATATTTATTTTATGTTGTGCCATTTTGTTTCATTTTAATTCCACTTACCAAATGGACATAGTCATCTATAGAATTTGGACAGAAAGAGGAAGTTGTATTTAACAAAAAAAGGAAACAGTATCAAACATTACTTTTAAATAACTCTCCAAATACGTTATATTCGAACCTATTTCAAATGTTAGGCACTATGCAAATCATATGCGACACATATCTCTGACAGTATAGCAATGTTTCATTGTTTGTTGATAGTTAGGTTGATAATATTCTACTCACATTGAGCAATTGGTTAGCGCATTTTCTTATTGGTGAAATAACATAAAAGCACAGCTTCACACCCGAACCAATGACAAAAATCGTTACTTCATTCTAGAGAGGAGAGAACACGTTTTTATTAAGCGAAACGGTGTATGTTGAGTGGTTTATCGAAAGCGCACTGCATACAACATCACACCCGATTCAGAGCAGCATTTCCGAGTAACACGGAGACGACATAAAACCGGTTTTTATAAAGCAACGTGTTGCATGCTGGGTATTTCGGCGACTGTATACTGGTCTCCTTGAACACACCGCGCCACTTTCGAATGACTCGTGTTCAGGATGACGTAACCACTTGTCTGATTTTAACTTGGAGCCTGCCTTTTTTTTTTTTTTGAAACCGTTTTTAGAACGAAAAAAACTACCATTAAGCCATTATTTCAACCAATCAGATTGCGGGGAATAGTTCAGGTTGCACGTAATTGTAAAACAGTAACACTCTCGTACACAAATATTTGAATTTCATTAACACACTGGTTTCTTTATCATGGAAACTTCTGCTAACACGTAATCAACACAAAAATTGAAGGAAGTATTAATGGAAATATTAACGAGTATAGATAAAACGTCGGGGCTAGATTCAAGGCTTTGTTAGTAGTATTGACAAATACAGGCGGATGTGGTAATTCAATGGAATCGAGGGTTCGCGTGTTTTCTCGTGTTTGTTTTTTCAAGCGGCGTCATTCATCGAGAATAATCTATTGAGAGGAATCCATTGTTCTCTCACACAGGTAATTTCAAATAAAAAATTGTCTTAGCCTTGAGCCCTAGTCACCATGATTATTATGACCACGGTATTAGATCGATGTTCCTTAAATGAGATTAATTAAATGAAGAAACGTTTGCGTATGTTAGGCCGTTCGATGCCGACAACCAAGACAGTTGATTGTACGGCTGTGTTTCACTTCAGCCAAAGCCTTCGGGAAAATGTGTCAATTTGTATGGCGTATAATTAGACTTGTCGATATACAAAGATCAAAGCCGCGATGCGCCAAATTAATTTCGATTGTTCCACCGCTGGGAGAGGTGTGTGATTCTGGCTAGCATCAAGAGAGCTTATTAAACCATATCCTCTCAACGCAATGGCTGTATCAATAACATCTGTCAGTGTGGAAACAGCCAGACAATTCTCTGTATTAGGTGAGCACGACTTACTGATCACAGATTGATTTGAGATAATTCATGATAGTTGTTAAAACAATACGTTATATATATATATCAAATCATGGCCGAATATCCATATCATCAGTCGAACAAGATTTAATTCGCAATAAGTAGAAGTATAACAAGTATTAATTAGATTTGCTTTTTCGAGAAATGGTCCAATCTTCAATTGTCTCATCGGTATATGTGTTTTGACTGTCTGATTCTGTGTACATCTAAAATCATTATTTCGTGTTTTAAATATCCGGGGTGCTTTTATAAGAGCATTGTCAAGGAGAGCATTAGGTTTAATGGATAATATTTATTGTTAGAGTATCAATGAAACAAACAGTGGGATATACGCGCGTATAATACACTGAGCCAAACAAAGAAACCTTTCCATCTATAATTTTAATGTAGAGAAAAAACATTTGATCGTGTGTATGGGATTCGAACTCGGCCCAAGTGTATATGTTAATGTATACATAAATGTATTTAAGGGGAGGAAGGTACTGATTTAGCAGCAAAAAAACTGTTCGAAAATGAATTGAGACGAAAGTTGTTATATCCACGACTGATAAATAGATGGATCTGGAGATGTGTTTATATCCGGAAAAGTTTTAAATTTGGACAAAACTGTCGTTATAATCCTTAAGATTACCTTTTGTTTAAAACAGATCTGCCTGTTTGTCCTCAATATGTTCCTTTTGTCACTGATGATGTCTATGATGTCTAAGTATGTCCCCAGACATGCGACTTAAAATATACTGGGTGGTAATGTAAAACTCATACATTGTTTAAGAAGGAAAATGGTTTCCTGTTTATTCTAGCAGTTACCAAACTATATGGCTTGTTAGTTATTTTCTTATATTTTCTTTGTTTCAAATATAATTGAGCAGCTCTAATTATTGTGTATGCACAGTGCAAGTTTATAATTCAAAATAATACAAACTTAATAGTGACGGATTGAATAATGCATTAGATATGGGATTTCGAGTCGTTAAACCCAATATAACAGACGATGTGAACGCTTGATAATTATCATATACTATCCCTGTCGTACGTTGTAGCTCCACTCCAAATGACTTGATGTTTTTATGCGCGCTTACGTAGACAACATACCTGATCCATGCTCACTGCACAACAACGCATCGGATGTATCATATCTCAATTTTAAAGTAGTTATTGTTCACGATGAAATGGATTTGTAATATTACACAATATAAGATATAAAAAAATTGACAATATGTTCTGTTTTTACAGATATTTTATTGGTCATTAGCAGTATAGATAGTTTAAACAGATACATGTATTTTATTGTTCAATATAGCATCGAAAGTGTAGTTTAAACAGCAGATGTATGTATTATATTGTTCAA
>JAVFBX010168598.1:0-15022 GCA_034783855.1 Mopalia kennerleyi
GGAATTCCCCATGGAAAAAAGGCCCAGCATATTGTTTTTTGGCCGACGTACCCCAAAAAAAAAACAAGAAAACGTTGCTACGGAAGTATATAGCGCCCGTTTAAAATTGAGCTATGTGTAAGAATTTTATGCCGTTTAAAGACATTTTTATCGCAGACCGATTGCACATATGAAAACGAATGGTCAAATAGTTTTGAAACATTGGTTTTTATAATGGAAATACGTTTAACAAGAAGTTTGTAAAACGGCGAGGCGTTTACAGAGGTTTATGGAGTGAGGCACGAAAGACATTGGCCAGTGATGCGAAGGGTGGTTTCCTCCAGTCATTGGGCTGGCATGCCGTCTTATAGGTGAAATACCCCTGACCACGGTGTTAAACCCCAATCAAACAAACACACATATATTTCCAGCAATGAATGATTGGTTTCCAGAACGTCCTCCATAATATATGCCACAAATAATACAGTTAAATGTCACCGTCAGAAGTTATACAAAACTTCACCACTGTAACAGTTGTTTTGGCTTTGAATTTCTGTTATTGAGACAGACATATATCCATATATTTGATAAGTATGTGAGTGATCTAAACAAAAAATCGTCTAAAAATACAAATGTTATATATATATACAGATTCTGGATGATGTGCTAAAATTGTTAAAACACTTCAATCTTTCTTTACCCAAATATAATTAATACTTGAGACTTGATTTGTGAAGAAAAAAAGTGTCCAATATCGAAGTTTTAATTCAAGAATGTACGCCATATATGGGCCACAGAATATAAATTTAAATGTCACGTGTAGTCGAGTTGTTTAGTCGAGTTGATCTAAGTTGGAATTTCTGGTAATGACAGACCGACATAACTATCTTTGTAATCGAGGATTTGATAAGAATATACGTGGTGTAAACATCACAAGAAAGAATATCGAATATAAAATATGAACTCAAAATCGAATAAAAAATGTTAACATTGTTAAAATTCTTCAATCTTCGGACGTTTTTTTTCTACACTACTGGTTGATATCGTTCTACACTACTGGTCAATTCTACACTACTGGTTGATTTTTTCTACACTACTGGTCGATTTCTACACTACTGGGAAATTCTACACTACTGTAGATTTTTGACATTGCCTTAATTCGGGTGATTACGCTAAGGATGGAAAAGGTTAGGCCAAGCAAACGTCTTTTTTGTATTGACTGTATACAATGATGCTGTTGTTGTGTTGTTATAGAAACGTTTCCACACGGCTCGCTTGTATTGGCTGTACTTTCTTGTAATTCAGTTTAACCCTTAAAATAGGCTGATGAGCGAATGGTCCATAAATTTAAAAAAAAAAAGATGCCAAAAGACAATTTTGTTTTGAAAGCGTTTCGAGGGCAAAATGTTACATCAAAATCGTGGGAATAAGCTTTATAGACAAAACTCGACATATCATTAGTATCTTCAGATGAACGACAAGATGGCTGATAAATATTTTACAGCCTCGACGAAATGAGCAATGATTTGATTCTCTTAGGTTAAGACACACGATTTTGTGTAATGATGGGATTATGAGGGAGACAATAACATTATTATTATGATTATTATTAAACAGTTAGCAGATAAGCTTTTCACGGGGACATTTGGTTTGTAAACAGTGAAACGTAAACATAAAGAAGAAACTTTAATATATATCAGTCGGCGTACAGATGTTTATATTGTTGCTAAATTTCCGCAATATATTATATAGCAAGACACATATTTTTTCTTCTTCTTTTTTATTTCTATTTAAGTAGTTTGTGTGTTCTGCTGTTTTCACGCGGTTTTTTAATCGGACCATGATTTTGAGAAATATACACAATAAAGACCAATGGACAAAACGAAAATGTGTCCATCATACCAGTTAGCTATGAGCTCAGAGCATAACTCTTCTCTTACATCAGTTATACTGTTGGCCCCAAAACAAAAAAGAATTCATTTTTCAGATAAGTAGGAATCATCTAAACTTAAAAAACTTATGTTCTGTAATTCTCTTTGCCATGGCTACTGTGTTTTTCCTCGTGGTCCTTGAATGCTTACCCAGAGGTCTGCACGAGACTCATGATGAAATTGTAAATCTCAGGGCCATTAACAACAGCCGGAATCCCGTTGTATTTCTGATTGCAGAACAGAAGAACATCAGGGTAAGTCAACGACAGTCCGTCTTCAACCTGGTAACATTTTTCCGCAAACTGCGTTGTGCCAACTGGACAGCAACATACTGGAATGACTGGTGGAGAGAAAATATATTTAACAATTTAATAATGAATAATTTAATAATTTACGTCAATCAATATGTTTAAAGCACCAAGGCCAATAAAGTATACGTTTCTCAAGCGACCAATCGTCTTCTCCAGGTAGCCTTTATGGTAGACGAGCCAAGTAAAATAAATGTTGAATTTAGATTGGCTAACGGAATGGTATATGGCAAGCCATTTTATCCTTTCCACCTTTAGTCTACATATGTCGAATGGGTTCTGCTTTTATGTACAATTCTTTTTCACATATGTGAAGTTCTTTTTTTCTTCTGTTAAAAAGATTTGAACTTATGTGGAAAAGAATTTCACAGATGTAAAATAAAAGTTTATTTTACATATGTAGAATTCTTTTCAAAATATGTAAAATTATCTCAACATATGTGAAATTCTAATTTATGTAAGTAAAATAAAACACAAAAACCTCTTTTTCCATTTTACTTATGTACAAAAGAGTTCCACTTATCAACACTAATGATTTCTACCAGCTGTGGCTAACTTGGTGTATGATTCGCGGTTGTTTACTATTATGATCTACGTTACACGTGTTTTAAAGTACGGACGGAATACTTTTCAACTTCAACAAATAAACCTCAAATTAATTTATTTGTAAATGAATACAAACGTTTTGGGTTCGATTTCATGTTTGAAATATATTTAAAAATTGACTTATCAGCAAGTCAACTGCCATGTTTCATTTTGCAAAGTTTAATATGCAGTGTAACCAGACTATATAGCCGTGGTCGAAGTTCAAGCGAGACTAACTATTCCGTAGATGTTTTTAGTTAGGGTTTGGTTTTGTGTTACGTGGCCTGGATAGGTTAATGTGGACGAAAGCCATCCGTCCCTTCTCTATTTATGAATACTTGCCAATAAAATACATAAGTATGTCAGTGCCTTTTATATTTAGCCTACTTACAGTTGGAGACACACAATGGAAAAAAACTGACAGGCTATGTAGTGTTGACAAACACTCAGTTATTTATCTGAAATAGCCTTAAGCAAATTGTTTAATATCAATTAATCTATCTCATTGCCTTTAGTTTATATTATTTTATTCAAACCGAATTCCTGTCTTTACGATTACCGATGTAGAGCAACATAATTTAGTCGTTACATTTGAAGCCATTGTCATCATTATTGTGGAAGCAAACTTGGAAAGAATCCAAACAAATCAATGATTAAAATTACTAGGGCCTATTAAGATTTAACCTGTGTGTGTTAACCTCGAGAACGGTGGGAATTACGTGTCATTATAACGCCTCTACCAAAATTTCCTGACATACTAGTATACTTCCTGGGCTACTTTTTCTACAATATTTTCGTTCTCCGTTCACAGTGAGATAGTGCTATCCGAAAATATTGTTGACCTTCAATTTCTCAAAGACACGAAGGTTAATGGAAGGCCGAGAGGCTGAGTGGTCTAGGTTGGACGGAATTGACTGCTGGCAATTCGGTGCCTTACTATGAGGGATGTGGGTTCGATTCCCGAACGGGTTTTAACCTGCAAACTGTTCTGACCTAGAATCTTTTCAAACTAAGAAAGCGTTATCCAAAAATAACGAAATTTCTGCTTATATTCACTTTTTAAAAGACACAAAAAATATTCACAACTATTTAACTACTTGTAACGATAGAGCGTTTCAATCTGCATACTGACAGCGCTATGCAATAATATGACTATTTGACTATATGGTGAATAAGCCCGTTGTAAAAACGTTCTAACATGTCCTTGACCCCTGAATGCCACGCTAGATTGGACACAGTGAAGCATGTATTTGTGTGTAACCAGAGGACACACAGGGATCCGCTTTAAATCCGACAAGGTACAGGAAACATTTGACTTCACAACAACAAAATCGTTTCTGCGCACGATATATATCTTTTTACTCTCATCCGAGGCACCTTACCTGTCTTGAATGGAGCGTACAGGTGATAGATCACCTAGCCTTTATGTGGTGAAACATGTATGATCTCGATAGATACTACAAGGTAATAACAACAATTTAAAAACATACGGTAAACAAACTGTTAATTAACTGTTGATAACAAGTAGACTGTGTCAATATAAACGATTGCACGAATTCTGTTAAAAGATCAAAGATGCACAAAATACTCCAGGAAGAGATTAAGATGCGTAAAATACCGACAGTAGAAATTAAGACGAACAAAATAATCGAAGTACAAGTTAAGATGCACAAAATTCGCCAAAAACGAACTGAGATGCAAAGATACCACAAGTACAAATTAGGATATACAAATACCCACAAGATAAAATCGATATGCACAAAATACCCCAGGTACAAATTAAGGTGAAAAAAACCCGAAGTACGAATTAAGATGCACAAAATACCCCAGGTACAAGTTACGATGAACGAAATACTCAAAGTACAAATTAATATGCTCAAAGTACCCCAAGTACGAATTGAGGTACACAAATACCCACAAGATGCAAAAAATACCCTTGGTACAAGTTACGATGAACAAAATACTCGAAGTACAAATTAAGGTGAAAAAAACCCGAAGTACGAATTAAGATGCACAAAATATCCCAAGTTCAAATTAAGATGCACAAAATTCCCTAAGTACAAACTGAGAAGCACAGATACCCCAAGTACAAATTAAGGTACACAAATACCCACAAGATCAAATCGAGATGCACAAAATACCCCAGGTACAAGTTATGATGAGCAAAATACTTGAAGTACAAAATTAAGGTGAAAAAAAAATCCGAAATGCAAATTAAAAATGCTTAAAATACACCAAGTGCGAATTAAGATGCACAAAATATTTCAAGTATAAATTAAGATGCACAAGCTACACAGAGTACAAACTGAGATGTACACATACCCCAAATACAAAATAATATGCACAAATACCCCAAATACAAATTAGGATGCACATATATTCCGAATACAAATTAGGATGCACAAATACCCCAAATACAAATTAAGATGCACATATATTCCAAATACAAATTAAGATGCACATATAACTCGAAGTACAAATTAAGATGCACAAAATACGCCTAGTACAAATTAAGATACACAAAACACCCCTGGAACGAATTAAGATGCCCCAAATATCCGAAGTACAAATTAAGACCTCAAAATTACACCAAGTATGTACAAATGGCTTGACAATGCAGCATGGGTGATGTATATGGTGGGATGTTGGGCCATTGTTGGCTATCCGTTTTAGGGAGTATCGGGGAATCACCAAGCATGTCAAAACTAGTCCTGATATACTGTCCCAAGTATGCCTAACATACACGACGCCATAAAAACATATACGTGAATCGTTCTCTCTTCATTTAAACAAAATAAAATTCTATCATCGCATAGGACCGGAACGAGCGTTTTCCCACGCTCTGGTGTACAACCCCTACACTCAAAACAATTATAGGTTTACCATGTTAACATATAGGTCGGCTGACTGTGATCCATAAATATGGCGGGAAAAGCCGACAACGTCGTTCCCGGATTCGAAACAAGTCTAGAAATTCTATAAGCACATTGGCACTTGACATAAATTCGGAATTTCCCGTCTGTTCTATTTTAGTGGCCTATTAACTATTAATTTACAATTAGCGTGTGTAAAATTATAATCATTTATTAGTCGAAATAGTAATGCCGCATCCTTTTCCAAAATTTTACTTTTGTTGCGTCAACATGTATAAATATAACCTCAACCTAGTTTCACAGGGTTTGAGAAATATTGACATCAATATAGTGTCAAAGAGGGTTCGTCAGAAAGCCATGGGTCGGCACTCGAGCGTAAAACCATCTGTCGACGGCGACAGCCGTAAAACGTGCTCATATAGTTGTAAAGATAAATGGTTTGGCCGCCCATAACAGATCGTAGACAAGCAATTTGGAAAGAGAAACATATCACATTTAAAATTAGGTGTTTGCATTATTATTTATCCATATTATTCTATATATATATTTAAATTTTTGTTTGAAGTTGTTTATAAAAATAAATCATATTAAAGTTTATTTATTTTAAACTTATGAAGATCAAATAATTGTCAGTTGCATACATTTGGTCACTTTGACACAGAAGATCCGTTGAAATAGAAGCTTCAACTATAGTAATTTAGGTTTGGCAAAACGACGCTTGTTTGGTTTGAATTTTGTTTACCTCGTATCTGAGGCCTAGGTCAAGGTTTAGCAGGGCGCCGGAATTGTAGAGTTGTTGCAGTCATCCTATCTGCGTTGGTTTTAGATTTTGCCTCGAAACAGCAAATACAGTCATATGATTGGATATAGTCTACAGGCGGGTAAATGAAGGTGTATATAAATTTATTTAAAAAAAAAAACAGGTGTATGTTATGAGCGTAGTTCGTGGAAACAAGGGTGCAGTTGGTAGGCGTAGCCGTCAGATACTGATTGCTTATCTTGAAAGATGATTTATGTTTACAAGCGTCACTCAGACGTTTTGTTGTTGAAATTATGGTTCTAGCGCCACTTCCCGTGTATATTCGCAGGCCGTCAATCCCATCGTTTATTTTCCTATTTGTTAAAATAATTTGTTTGTATGTATACAGGCACAACCAATTAACAACAAATATTTTCACTACAATAAATAAGAGACACCTATAATACAATAATAAAACATGTAGAATAGATATCCCATAGCCTCGCCCTACCTCCCTGCCTTCTCCACCATCTCCAGCTCATTCCCCCGCCGTCCTGGTCATTCCTATTCTGATGCCCAAAGATTCCCACCAAAAAAAAAAAAAAAAAGATTCAATCTCTTAAGATAGAAAATAATATATTTTAGAAATTTCGACGTACCGGTTCAGATAAAATTGCCCTGCCGATAAATAAAAATACAATTCTTTTATTAAGGGGTTCCAATCTCTCCAGAATTAATTAAGACCCTCACCCGGATAGCAAGTGGCATAGTACCCAGGTGCAAACTCTTTCAGTTCTTTCTTAGAAACTGGCTCAAAATTGTACAGGTCCTCAACTGGAAATACTTATACTAAATGTTGGGATAAACAATAAGAATACTCCGAAACCCGTTCCACAATTGCGGAATATGATGACAACATTGAGACAAGCTGTTCCTAAATCTCTTTTATAGTTTGTGGAGTTGCAGTCAATATTAAAAATTTCGGCCTTGACAGAGCTTTTCGTTGCAGCTGCCAATTCAAATAAAGTTAGAATTATTCCAAAGATTCCTATACCAAAATTCAGAGTCTGTCCCGACAGAGCTCATTGGATTGAGGATGCAGCAATTAGTATATATATGCATTGGCAGATTTCCAGAAAAAGCCATTTACGGAAAAACACTGAATATTAGTGTCAACGCGGCTAAACTTAAAACAGATTTTGCACAAGTTGTCAACACTAAAAACTGAGCCAAAAGCTGGAAATCGTAATAAACTCAGCTGCTAAAGGGTCAGCTGCCGTCATTATGCATAGGCAGGATTACATTAATGAGTCAGAGCGTGAGCTAAGTAATCCTGACCATTATAAAAAGCTAGAGAACCCTACCTGGGAAACAAACATCTATACGGCTAAACTACCCTACGTATCAGACAGGTTGTAACACTCATTCTTTTTAAAAGACAGATTAACTGGTTGATCTATATATCTCTACAATACAAACCTGAACGAATATCTTTATTCTAAGCAATACTTTATACACCATATTAATGGTCATTACATTCTCCCGAGATGTCTGTAGATTATACCCATAACACAAACTCAAGATTGAGGTTTATTAAGAAACTTATCTCTGTTAGTTTATCTAGAACATAAAATGATTCACCGATTTGAATAAATCTACATCCCTGTACCAGTGTGATTGCTTTTTAGAAATATAAAAGGTATCTAAAATGGTTAAATAATTTAGTGTATTGACAATTTACACAAGCTTACGTGCTATCTACAGTTGGACATATAAAAGACTAAGTCGTATCTCTATAATGAGTTTATTGATATAAGCAATTACATAACGTTAGACTGATTACAATGGTTAATCTGTGTAAATGTTGGCCCCTATATCGCGTTCTTCCTGGTTGATATCAGCAGCGTTCTAGTACTGATGGTAGTTTGAACAATTCATGTTTGGACGCGAGATTTTGTTAGAGAAAAAATGCACGTACGTGAAAGCTGTCCAAGTGTATGAATTAAGGGTAATTTTATGAACATTTCTTTACATTGAACGTCTGTTGAAAATGTCCTCCTACAAGCTATTAAAAACTTCAAATTTGCCCATTTTTATGTGAAATATATTATACAATTACCTCTATGTCATTAGAAAATATTAATGTAGGGGCCTCTGTTTTGCTGGGTTTGAAGCCGAAGCGGCGTTTATATAACAAGCACACATTTAATCACTTAAAATTCTAAGTTTATTGTTGTTAAAATGAAATAATCTAGCATCCTGAACTAGCATAAAGTAATGGCACACATGGTTCTAATGACAAAGAACTGCAAGCGCCAATACTGAAACGTGTCTGAAAACCACAATTTCACCAAAAACAAATCATTGGAAGCGTGTTTAAAAAGAACACAATTTCACAAAAAATAAGTCAACGGAAGCGTGTTAAAAAATAAAAAAATTTCACCAGAAACAGGTCATCGGAAGAGTGTTTATAAAGAACACGAATTCCCCGGAAACAAGTACTTACAAACGAGTCTGAAAGCTACAAGTTCAGCAAAAACAAGTTCTCGGAAGTGTCGGAAAACTACAATTTCACCAAAAACAATTCCTTGGAAGTGTGTCTAAAAACCACAATTTCACTAAAAACAAATCATCGAAACCGTGTCTGAAAACCACAGTTTCACAAAAAAAGTCATCGGAAGCGTGTCTGAAAGCCACAATTTCACAAAAAACAAGTCCTCGGAAGTGTGTCTAAAAACCACAATTTCGCCAAAATCAAGGCATTGAAACCGTGTCTGAAAACCACAGTTTCATCACAAACAAGTCATCAAAACCGTGTCTGAAAACCACAGTTTCACCCAAAACAAGTCCTCGAAAGCGTGTCTGAAACCCACACTTTCACCCCCCAAAAGCCCTGGTAAGCGTGTCTGAAAACGTCAATTTCACCAAAAACAAGTCCTCGAAAGCGAGTCTGAAACCCACACTTTCACCCCCAAAAAGCCCTGGTAAGCGTGTCTTAAAACGACAATTTCGCCAAAAACAAGGCATCGAAACCGTGTCTTAAAACCACAATTGCACAAAAAACAAGTCATCGGAAGCGTGTCTAAAAAAAACCACGATTTCACCAAAAGCAATTCGTCGGAAGCGGTGTCTGAAAACCACACTTTCACCCCCAAAAAGTCCTCGTAAGCGAGTCTGAAAACCACAATTTCACCAAAAACAAGTCTTGTATACAGTCATACAGTTGGCATGTGTCTTTGTCAAGGTACGAACTATTCATAACTAAAGGGTTTGTAACAACGTCCGAAGATCATGTAAGTTTTTGATCTGATGAAAAGAAGTATGCTCTCTCAATACACAACCTGAAATCGTTTTCCAGTTTATTTTATCGCTTATAGCGGATTTGTGCCCAGCAACCAAGAGCCTAGCTGCAAAGCAAAAGTTAATGAGCTGTGGGTCACGTCACCTGGTGACGTAAGGATAAGGATAGCTTATATTATTTATATGCTGGAAATTTATGATTTGCTCTGTTCGCGAATGTAAAGTCATTAATTCTGTTGAGAGGGGAGAGAGGGCATGGGAGCATTTATAGGTCATTCATTGTTGGTAACATTAATAAATTATATAAATACTGAAAGTTTCCAGAGCTTTACATAGCTTTGTAAATTTCGCTAATCTTATAAGAACATATTTACTTTGTTAATAGGCATCTTGTTATTTCCGTAAGTAAATATCCTTACAGCCAGGAGGTGTTAACTGATATACTATCGTGCTTTTAACATTGTGTGTGCGTGTGTGTGTGATAGTACATCATGCACTATATTAATTAATTGATTATTTTTTTGTGTGGAAATACCAGTTTGCTGGTTGATTTGTTCCTAACCCATACTGAGTATGTTGTTTGCAGCATATTTATCACATCCCTTCTACACCGTGTACATAGTCATTACCTTATCTCGAGATGTCTGTATAGATAACACATTACAACTCGAGATTTAGATCTATTCAGAAACTTATCCCCGGAGTTTATATAGAACATTTTTTTTTTCATCGGGTTTAATTAACCCGACATCGACCCTGTGCCAGTGTGATTAATTTTAAGCAATACATAGTGGACGTATATAAAGTGTATTAGAAGTTGAAAACACACACTGCGACACTGGTCTGATTGTGCGATTTATTGCTGAATTTTTAATTAAACGAATGAAGAAACAAAGTGTTCTAATAATCCGCTGCAAACTGAGGGCCATTTTTCACAAACATTTTGCGTTTTTGTGTATTTATACAAGTAAAAAATAAAGCAAATGACATTGAATCATTATAGTACGAACCTTTAAGTCCGTTCTTTTCAAAACATATGTGTTGTTACTATTATCAGCTTTCAAATCATGATAAGATAGGGGACACCTTTGCCTACTGACTATGGGCGCAATTAAGTATAATTTGGTTGATTTTTGCCCATTACCACGCATATCATAGTTCGGAATATTATGCATATCTGTATAAATATTGCGGAAAGGCTGGGGTATTCAGGATAACATATATGTCACTTTGGTTGCAGAAAGATGAAAAATTAACTTCACTACATTTAAACCCACAGCAATTACGTTGTCAAGGTTTGATTGGCAAGCTAACGAAAACAAAGAAACGTCTATGTCCCCTGAGCAATATTTCTTAAACGAGTCTTACTAATGATTTGCTCATTGATAATTATATACTCAGCAGATCCGAATGTGAAGCGGCCTGGTCACTACTACTTGTTACGAGTAAGACGAAAACAAAAGCAAAAAAAAAAAAAATAAAAAATACTATGAACCTGATTAGATATATAAAGCTTTCAGAATGATCTTATTTCTTTTTCACGACAATGTCAAATGCGAGATAAGTCAGTGCAACAACTCTTTAAAAAACAGTTCCAAGAAGTACATAGAATTTGGACACAGTGAGCTAATACAGACAAGAATGCCCGTTAGATAAGCAGTAGATCAACTATCAATTTTTGAAGACTAACTATGTCAAATCTATTGTTCAACTATTGTATCCGTGACTACAGACAGAATTCTAATAGATAGTAATACATACTAGAGTAGTCATGGCGTATATTAATCCAATATTAATCCTATATACATTTAACAAATATAATGCAGTTGACGATATCATTGTAAGGAAAGGGTTTTCTTTGTGTATATAAAAAACATTCTTTGATACGTATCTTAAAGCATTTTTGCCTTATTTAGGACACAAAAATTCAATTCCTTTGGTGAATGTCCGGTGGCTAAACAATCTTGACAACTGAGAAATTTTATAGTTGTTTAGTGCTATATCGCTTTCATTAGCTTTTACATAGATATGTCTAAATGTTTAGTCAATGCAGCTGGCAGAGCATTCGCCAATGTTCACCCATAATCTTCCTTATCATTGAAACAAAACGATGATTCAATTTCAAATTTGTTTGTGAATACGCTGTGTATGTTCAGTACACGAAACCATTTGATGAACTGTCCTAAGTTCACATACAAGTTCCTTGTTGGGATGTTCTAAACAAGGAGGCTTGATAACAAAAATTGTTTCTTTTTGTGGACAAATTCAAGGTTAAATTTACAAAGACTACTACATATTTCCCATGCCCTAATGAAAACAGAAACTATGAGGTTCGTTTTCTGAATTCCAGGCATCCAGCCGGACCATTGGCGGTGACTTTTCCGCACAATCTTGTCTTGTTGGTTTTCTTTACCTAGTTCATCTAAGAATAAACTGGTGAAAATGTTTTCCGTCCTATATATGGATTTTAAGTTAGTTTGACAATCACTTAAAGGTTTAAAAATAAGGCCTCACCTTTAGCTTGTCGAAAGCAATAAAAGTATCGTCAATATGTAGTAAAAAGAGGTGACAAATTTATAGCAGAAATTAATCTGGAAAAAAATCGGCCATAATACTGCACGTTTAGTTTTTAAGTCATAGCGACGTCCGGAGATTATGTATTTGAAATACAAATAAAGACACAGTCTTCAATACATTTCTCGGAATCGGTGTATACCCGATCCCTTCTATCATTCGAATAAGATCGGCTTATGATTTTAATCCAATTCTTGGGACGTTCAACGTATGATACACCTTCTTTGTACGGTACTATTTACCATTGACATACAATTGTATATCAGTTTGTTATGGAAATAATAAAATATTTGTTTGTCTGAAATCACCCGTTTGAAATTAGAATGGGACCTGACCCATCTGAATAGGAATATGTTCACTTCTTAATGTTGGAATAAAAGGCAAAAACACGTTATCTATGGTCACCTGATTGACAGGTGCCTGCATTGAGTCACCCAAATAAAGAAAAAGATTTTGCCCAGCTGATCAGTTCTTACATTGTTCATTTCGAAGAATAAAATACATGGGGCTTTCCCTCTACACTACGGGGGAAAATAATGTCAACTCGACCTCTTTAAGTTTTCAGGCGTTTTCCTCTTTGCTGATGTAAGTCACTTAGACGATTTGGAAGTTTGTTGATGTAAGCCTCCTGGGCGTTTTGCCGATCCGTGTAACTGCTTTGATGAGTTGCCAGTTTGCTGATCTGAGTCACTTGGACGTTTCGCCGGTTTGTTGATCTAAGTCTGTTTGACGTCTGGCCAGTTTCATCATCTGAGTCACTTAGACGGCTCACTCGTTTGCTTATCTAAGTATTTCAGAGGTTTGCAAGTTTGTTTATCTTAGATTCTTAAACGGTTTTCCAGTTTGTTGACGTAAGTCTCTTATACGGTTTGTCAGTTTGTTCATATTACTATCTTAGACGGTTTGCCAGTTTGTTCATCTTAGTATCTCAGATGGTTTACCAGTTTGTTTATCTTAGTATCTTAGACGGTTTGTTAGTTTGTTCATCTTAGTATCTTAGATTGTTTGCCAGTTTGTTTACCTAAGTCTCTTAGACGGTTTGTCATTTTGTTCATCTTAGTTCTTAGTCGGTTTACCAGTTTGTTGATCTGGGTATCTCAGATGGTTTGCCAGTTTGTGGACCTAAGTATCTTAGACGGTTTGCCAGTTTGTTCATCTTAGTCTCTTAGACGGGTTTTCAGTTTGTTCATCTTAGTCTCTTAGACGGTTTGCCAGTTTGTTCATCTTTGTCTCTTAGACGGTTTGTCAGTTTGTTGACTTTAGTATCTCAGATGGTTTGCCAGTTTGTTCATCTTTGTCTCTTAGATGGTTTGCCAGTTTGTTTATCTTAGTGTCTTAAACGGTTTGTCAGTTTGTTCATATTACTATCTCAGATGGTTTGCCAGTTTGTTTATCTTAATATCTTAGACGGTTTGTCAGTTTGTTCATCTTAGTATCTCAGATGGTTTGCCAGTTTGTTTATCTTAGTATCTTAGACGGTTTGTCAGTTTGTTCATATTATTATCTCAGATGGTTTGCCAGTTTGTTTATCTTAATATCTTAGACGGTTTGTCAGTTTGTTCATCTTAGTATCGTAGATGGTTTGCCAGTTTGTTGACCTAAGTCTCTTAGACGGTTTGTCATTTTGTTCATCTTAGCCTCTTAGACGGTTTGTCAGTTTGTTCATCTTAGTATCTTAGACGGTTTACCAGTTTGATGATATGGGAATCTTTGACGGTTTGTCAGTTTGTTCATCTTAGTATCTTAGACGGTTTACCAGTTTGATGATATGGAAATCTTTGACGGTTTGTCAGTTTGTTCATCTTAGTATCTCAGATGGTTTGCCCTTTTGTTCATCTTAGTCTCTTAAACGGTTTGTCAGTTTGTTGACCTAAGTCTCTTAGACGGTCTGTCAGTTTGTTCGTCTTAGTCTCTTTGACGGTTTGCCAGTTTGTTAACCTAAGTCTCTTAAACGGTTTGTCAGTTTGTTCATCTTAGTCTCTTAGACGGTTTGCCAGTTTGTTAACCTAAGTCTCTTAGACTGTTTGTCAGTTTGTTGACCTAAGTCTCTTGGATATTTGATAGGGAACTTAAACGCATCCATCAGGAGAATCAGCCAATTAATGCAGCGTCTACAGGTTTACCAATACAGCTCATACATGTAGCTTTTCATAGTTGACGTGTTTCGAAACAAATTGTGGAACATAGTTTTATTCGTTGAACTGCCAACAGCATTGCCCTGTGGTTTCGTATTTAGTATATCACCTTTGAAGATAACATAAGATAACCTTTATTTGTTAAAACCTCGATAACGTCTACAATAGACACAGTAACCTATTTTCATGGAGGTCGAGTTTATTTAAAAAGACAGATACAAAAAAAGACAACAAAAAGCAAAAATAAACCGCAATGACATGAAGTAGAGGGATAAAAATATATATTTCCAAATGGTAATCCCATTGGTACAGGGATGTAGATTAACTAAAATCGATGAATCATCTTATGTTCTAGATAAACTCCCCGAGACAAGTGCCTAAATATCTATTCATTTCGAGTGAATATATATGTTATGGGTAACCTATATACATGTCGAAAAAAGGTAATGACCATTTAGGCTATTTGGTATATGAAATATTGTTTGATATGAAGCATAAAATATATATGTGTTTTCCAATAAATATATAGAGGATATCTAATGAGTGACCCGGAGATATCAAATTTATGAAACGAGGGTAGTAATTTTCATTTATTCCG